>JARFJB010001383.1:720000-855000 GCA_036346205.1 Vesta saturnalis | reverse complement strand
TAACCAATTTTTACGAAAATAGTTGTAATACCTAGAAATTCCTATTAACAAACCATCCTTAAGAAATTAATTGACGTCAAAGAGGTTTTGCGTATTATACTGGTCTTAGGTAGATTGACTGGTTAACACCGGCGGTCACCGGGACTATTATAGGACTTCTTCTAGTTAATGGGGCTACTATAAGCCACGTCTGGTTGTCCGATCACGCGCTGTAACCTCAGAAACGGCAATTTACAAATCCCATCCTGAAGTCCTGTATGTAGTTCTATATATTCAAAGTCTCCGATACAGCTTTGAATAAATAGAATCTCTAAGATTCGTTAATTTAGACTATTGAGCACACACCCGATATATCCTGAACCCCTGTATATAGTTCTATATATTCAAAGTGTCCGTTACAGCTTTAAATAAATAGAATCTCTAGAATTTGTTGATTTAGCTCGAGCTCCTTGCTTGGCTATCAACACTTATAATTTATTCCCCCTGTATATCACGAAAATCCACCTGAATATCAAGTCCAAATTATTACCGAAAACAAAACCTAAATTGAGTAAAACATTAAATTTATACAACTAAAAGAAAGTGAATTTTACGGTTTACTTCAAAGTAAAAGAATTTCTATTTTACAATAAGAAATCCATTACATTAAAGAGATTTATTTGCGCTTTAACAATTAAAACTTGAAGATAATTCGTCTTAAAGAAAGTAAAAATTCCATTTCGCAAATAAGCAGCCCCATTCAATTAAAGTGTAAGGAATCATCCTCTTTATACAAATAAAACGAAGGTTAACGTTCCATTTTAGTAGTTTGAATGAACTCATCAATTTTCAACAACACATTATCGAAAATATCCCTGTACCATATGAAACATTTCAAACATAAAATTGCGAATTCCAAACATCGAATAACCCTTGTACGTATTTGATTGTATATATTATTTATAGTTAATTTAGAATTAGTCTTTCCCTTAGTCCGTGTGTACAAACCCTAAAAACTAAACAAATCAAATACAACCGTTGTCTAACACGAATTTGTATTAACACAAATCGTGTAATTATCAAAATCTCGTGTAAGGCCTGCTTTTCTTTAACCTGTTCCGTATTTCAAAACGTTACTTAAGAAAATATAAGTAATAAAAGAGCCAGTCCACGATAAATATTTGAAATACGCTCTAACCTCGAATTCAACAACATTGTCTTAAATTTATAAAATAATAGACAAAATAAACTTACCTGTCTAAATCACAGTAATCCTTCCGGGTTTTGAAGTGTACACACACCCTTGTATTATTTTCACCTGAACACCTTATACTTGTTTACAAAGAAACAAAACCACATTTATTTATTTTTTTTTTTGAACGCTGCATTATAACGCGTTTGTTTACAGGAAATTTCCAAACCGACGACGAGCACAGATACACAGGCGACACCTGTCCCTAAACATTAAATCTTCGGATTTACCGCCGACATTTCAACGACACCAGCATTACTTTGATGTACGGTGGGCTACCCAAATACCGGGCGCTGTACGAAGAAATCCATTATGAATATGTTTAGAAATTTATCGTTTATTTTCCATCATTTTGTTTAACTTGAATACTTAATTGTTTTACCAGAATATCATTTTGTTATATTATTATTATAATTCCAGACATTTTGTTTTAATATATGTATTAAACCTGGGTAAGGAAATTGTTTAACAGTTATATAAGTCTAAAAACCCACTTCCCAAATTCCTGACTAGCCGAGGTTAAAAAGAAATCCACATAGTGGTAATTAGTAAGTGTAACTCATAAAAGAAACCTGCACAAAATTATGGGCCTTACAGTCTGTCATAATTGCATCATAAGTATCTAATTTATCAATCACTTTTTCATAATTAAATATACCTTTATCAGAAGCACGACCTCCATATCCTGCACTAATAAATGAAGTTAGCCCTGATGGAGTTATGTCAATTAAGTACTTAGTTGTATATGTACCCTTGTAGTGCGAATATGAGGAAATTCTGCACTTTAAACATTTCAACTTCTGGATTTGTATTTCAGTGCAGTCCAGGACCACCCTTATACATTTATAATTTTCAAAGCACTTGGGCATATTTTTTAAAACCTCTTCTTTATTTGGCCAATAAATAGCTGTTTTTAAACTAACAGCAAGTAGACTTACAGTCGAATAAAACATACTTCTGCATAAATATTGACTTATTTTAAATAAAACAGCTAAACAGGCAAAAGGGATATTAGGTTTTAACTTGCATAACACCAAAAGAACTATTGTTTCCATGTTAGGCCAATTACATCCATTATAATGTGCAGTGTTCTCCGCACACCTTATACTGGTCTTTAAAATATGGTTGTTAACACCTAAAATGCAAATATTTCCTATTTTACAAAAAAAAAATAATGTTTTATTGTGTATCTTATTACCAGTAAAGTTCATAAGTTTTTCATCTTAACATAAAATTTGGGGCAAGTCGAAGAATGCAAACAACTCTGTTTGTGTTGATTTTTCCTCAATAAATGTGTTTTGCAACGGGGGCTCTGATAACAATTGTCGATGTTTAGTTAAAGCCAATCCTGAGGTTGTTGGTTCTGAAATATTTTGTGTAACTGTATCCACTAAATCCATGTCGTCATTAACCATTTCAGTTTCATCTATGGTCAAGTTAGAAGAGCAGTTTTGCAGCCTGAATTAAAAAAAATCGAGTAGTATAGGTATTGTAACATAAATTAACATGTAAGAAACTTACCAATGCCTCTGTGACCTATCAACTGTTTTCTTTGTTGAGTGTTTTAATTTGGGAAGCTTCTCGCTTGGTACCACATTTTTCTTAAGTCTTCGTCTTTTATTGGTACCTGAAAACAAAGGCAGAACCTTAAAAAATTATTTTCTATTGATTTCAATGGATACTTACCAAGAGTAGAATCTGAGTCTGTAAAATGAAGCGAGCAAACTAGCATATACCTTGTGACGGGTTTTCCAATTTTTAATATATTTTTACATGTTTTATTTAATTTTACATCAGAAGGAAAGGCATGAAGAGATATTTCTGTAGTGCAATATGAAGAGCACTGGGGCACTGAACACATCTTTCGAGATTTAGTCTCCACTGATTTGTGAACTGATTGTATTTTTACGATCCTTTAATATGCTTTTACTAAAAGAACTTAATTTACTTCAAATATTTTGTTAAAAACGCTTCTTTAATTAATAATAATTAAATTAAAAGTTTAAAATACCATAAAGGTGCATATAACCAAATATTTGTTGTTCATCTCTATTCGTGTTTGAAAGTGCACCAATAGATGTCGCCCTCTTCGTCGATTATCGCGAATTGAGAATAATGTATGTTCTGAATTATATGTTAACAATATTGTATCTACGTTTGTAAATTTTAAATCTAGAAAAGTAAAATTTTAAAAACTTTGAACTGGAGTTGAATTTATTAATTACAAGGACTTCCTTGGTTTGTATTTATATGCACTAAACAAAAAATTGTAAAAACAGGATGGATTCAAAAGAGCGCCAAATTTATGTTTGTAGGCGGGCGCTAAATGTAACGCCGACGCTGGTTGAAGCAATAATAATTTCTTTAGAGCGTTTGAAGATTGTGTTTGCGGTTTATCTGTCAAAGATTTAACTAAGAAGTTCTGTTCTACATTTGCTAATATAGTATTAAATAATTATACAAAAATTAAAATGATAGTGTAAATACAACAAATGCTCCGTTGATGGTCCCAGTAAAGCCAAAGTGGGTAAAATTCAAACTTACACATAAACTATATCCAATATTTAATTGTGTAATAGTTATTTACATAGTTACTAATAGTTATTTATTAAATTGCGATTGTGTCAAATTACCTTTACATTATTGTCTATCTTTGCATTCATTTCTGAACTATTATGTAGTTATATTCATATATCCCAATTAAAAAAAACTATTTTTTGTATAATACCTAATTTATTTATTATCCCAGAATAATTTTCTGTGACGTGTAGCGAATATCGAATATGAGAAGCCCCCAATGAGCCCATATTAGATACGGGTCGCGGGCACGGACCTGATTTTGCGCGGCCAGAATTATTCATGGCCGGACTACTTCCGAGCGGAGATGCACGTTACCAATTTTAACAACAATATTTATAAGATAGAGACGGCTTTGCCTGGGTATATTAACCCTTCCCTGTGTCTACATATTAAATTGCATTTTATATATCAAAATTACATTACCTACTACCAGTCTTTGAACGAAATTCCACATTATAGCACTACGCATAATAGCAATTTAAATTTTAAACAATTACGGCCACAACTTTATTACATATCATGGAACTAGTAGCTTACATATTTGACATTATTCGTTTATCTTTATATTATTATTGTTTAATTAGTCTTTTTTAAGACTCGTTAAGAAAGTGTTTTAATCTGGCAATTTTGCTGCTCGATTTATTTTCGCGACACTCGCTGATGTTTTTCGTATGCAATTAAATACTGCTGTTATTAAATATCATTTAATAACTTAAATGCAGTGTGTGATACTAATGATTGAATGAAAAATGAATACTGTTAAACATAAACCTATTTGAATAAAAAAAAAACTTTGTTTTACAGAGATTTGTATACGATAAACCGTAACGTTTTGTATATCTTGTCCGAGAGAAACTTGGTGACTGACTTAGCTACTTCCAATTGTACCACTTTTTTATGAGTACCTATTGTATGTAAGAAACTAAAACCTACTTTTCTTAATTTACTATTATTGCATATTGTCAAGAGATATCGGACACTAGAAAGTTTGTATTTTAAGAAATGGGTGTCATAGACGTAACAAATCTGGGCATTATTACATTCAAGGAGTTCTTGTAACTTAAAGATACCTAGTTGAGAATACATTAAAGGGTTGTAAATTATTTACCGTAATATAGAAAGAAAAGAAAAAAAAAGGTTGACAAAACATAATCAATACTAACTAAATTTACAACTTTTTATCCTACTGGATATTTACAATATCTTTAACATACAGCATAAACAAAAAGTAAACATTTAACCTAAATGTAAACTATTTAGATTAAGCAATGGCTTACTCTCTCCAAGAAAACCAATTTATCTTATTTTCGAAATGGACAGCAGAATGAAAATGGTGAATATCAGTTGCTTTGTGTATAGAAGAAGTAGTGAATCATTTCCCTCATAATGAATTTGATTACAACTTAGGCAGACATATGCGCAGACTTAACGAACAGTTTTGAAATACTGGCAGTCTTGATAAGGGTAAATCATCTGAACGTAGACCTGTTTTAACTGAAACTGTTATGGATGATATACGTGTGCGCATAGAACGTAGTACTAAAAAACCTTTACGGCAATAATCGCAAAAAAACAGGTACAAACTTTAAATTATTATTTTTACTATGACAATAATTAATTATTTTAGTCTTAATTTATGGAACGTGTCGAAAAGCACTTAAAAGTTACATTAACGTCCATACAAAGCATGACTCACTTCGTCTTGATTACGAAATACGCATGAACTAACGCCAGTGGTTTAATAACAATTTGAGGAATGACGAAATAGTAGTATGTACTCTTTTAGTGTGAAGCGTGTGCGTGTGAATGTGCATGTGCGCGTGTGTGTGCGTGTGCGTGTGAGTATGCGTGTGCGTGTACGTGTGCGTGTGCGTGTACGTATGCGTGTGCGTGTGCGTGTGCTTGAGCATGTGTGCGGGTGCGCGTGTGCTCGTGCGCGCGCACGTACGTGCATGCATGCGTTACTGCGTGCGTGCGTGTGTTGTGTGTGTGTATGTCTGTGTGTGTGTGTGTGTGTGTGCGTGCGTGCGTGCGTGCGTGCGAGCGTGCGTACGTGCGTGCGTGTGCGTGCATGCGTGGGTGTGTGTGTGAGTGCGAGTGCGAGTGTGAGTATGAGTGTGAGTGAGAGTGTGTGAGTATGTGTGAGTATGTGTAAGTGTGTGTGAGTTGTGTGTGTGTGTGTGTGTGTGTGTGTGTGTGTATGTGTGTGTGTGTGTGTGTGTGTGTGTGTGTGTGTGTGTGTGTGTGTGTGTGTGTGTGTGTGAGTGTGTGTGTGAGTGTGTCAGTGTGTGAGTGTGTGTGAGTGTGACCGTGAGTGAGTGAGTGAGTGCAGGTGAGTGCAAGTGAGTGCAGTGAGAGTGCAGTGCGAGTGGAGTGCGTGAGTGTGAGTGTACGTGTGTGTGCGTGTGCGTGTCGTGTGCTGTGCGTGTGCGTGTGCGTGTGCGTGTGCGTGTGCGTGTACGTGTGCGTGTATGTGTGCGTGTGCGTGTACGTGTGCGTGAGCGTGTGCGTGTGCGTGTGTGTGTGCGTGTGCGTGTGCGTTTGCGTGTGCGTATGCGTGTACGTATGCATGTGCGTGTGCGTGTGCGTGTGTATGTGTGTTCGTGTGCGTGTGCGTGTGCATTTGCGTATGCGTGTGTATGTGTGTGTGTGTGTGTTGTGTGCGGTGTGTGTGCGGTGTGTGTGTGTGTGTGTGTGTGTGTGTGTGTGTGTGTGTGTGTGTGTGTGTGTGTGTTTGTGAAGGTGGGATGGGTAGGTGGGTGGGTGGATGCGTACGTGCGTGTGTGCATGCGTGCTTGCGTGCGCGTGTGTGTGTATGGATGTATCTTAGTATCCACGATATCTCCATAACGAAAATACCTACGTACCTAAAATGTTGTATTTAAGCTTGTTTAGAGCTGATTGGTTTTTGATAATAATCCAGAAGTGGAGAGGTGGGGTTTATTAGAGGTTGTTTTTGGTTTTTATCAAATATTTCTAAAACAGCTGCGTATTGCAAAGATATAAAAATGCCTGGAAATAGGCCTTACCCAAATAGATTAATTATGGTCTATGCAATTTTTTGATATGACGCGTAATTTAGCGGCAAAAAATTCACAAGTTAGAATTTAAGTGTAAGTTAAAGTCTTTACATTATCTGAGTAACGATTAATTTTATAACAAAAAGTGTAAACATAATTTTTAAAGAAAATTTAATTTTTCGATAACACTTACAGTTATCTTCGTCAGTAGTAATATTATCTTAAAGTTAAAAAATTAGAGCACACACACACACACACACACACACACACACACACACACACACACACACACACACACTATATATATATATATATATATATATATATATATATATATGATTTCACGAATGTAGATCGTTTTTAAAAAGGCAACCAGAAGTATTAATTTGTTACACGTCCAAACCGCACTAGGCGTCGTGTATGCTTACTAATGTAAGCGGGTTGCCAAGCCAGCTAACAGGGAGATGGGCGTGGTCGAAATAATAAGTAAAATGAAAGATTAATACGCCCAAACACCTTACACCTATATTCAAACAGCTCAGTCCGGGAAAATATGTCTCCAGGCGCCACCACAACCGAAACTTTGCTAAAATAATTGTCTTAAGCTGGGTGTTAATTAACCCTACTTGATTGTGGAAAGTAGGATTGTGCTTACTCAGTAAACTCTCACACGAGGGTTCTAAAACAAACACTCGTCCCAACAATTCAACTCAAACTCAAATATATTTAGTACTACCCAGGTTATTAGAAACTTTTTGAATACACCTCGTATACATATAAAGTTAAATCTCTACTTATTAATGCATAAAATAGTTCTTCATTCAATGATCGATAATTAATTTTTAAAATTCCTAACGAAAAGAAAAGCAATGTCATCGGCTTAATAATTGTTCCTTTATGATACCTCTGAATCGTATGAGACATTCGTAAATATGTAAGTTCTCAAAACTCGATCTCTTAGTTATACTTAATGAAATTTTTAAATCAACAGCTGATCCGTCATTAGTGTACTGCATTAAACGAAACTAACATGAAAATTTTCTTTTTGAAATTAACCTGGCAAATATAACCTTTCGGGTTGTTCATTAATCTTAAAACCAAAATATGCAAAGTCTACATTTAACTTGTCAAAAACTAGGTCACCAATTAAGTAAACGTCACAAATGTATCTCATAACTGGCTAAATAAACAACAGAATAAAAGTTAACGATAAATATATATTGTCCTGCACAAAATAATAAACAAATGTTTACATACACTACACCAGCGTGGTTGAAAAACCACTGTCAATACAAATTTGCGTTTCTGCAAAAATTCTTACTACTAAAACAGCCAATACAACATAACTCGAGATCGATTACTTTTTTCCTTCAACACTAAAAGAAAAATTACACAACAATACGCAAATAAAGCTAACCAAAAAGATAATCGTGCTCAACTGAATTTTCAAGGTTCCTAAATGTAATTCTTACTTAAAGACTGTCCATTCATCCTTCGCTTTTCTTTCTTCTCTCTTCCCGTAAACCAATTATTTGTAGTCCATTTGTATTGTTAGATTGCCTGAAGGCACATAACAAGTACTTCACAATTCCACAAACACTTATTCTTTCGGTATTCGCGATTAGCCCAACTATACGTGGTTATTACTCCCATAACCCGTAATAAACTGTACATGTTTGGTTGCCTCTTTAAAGTTTCTCGCAACCTTTAGGACAATTAAGCCGTTCCTTACACAAATAAACTTTCAATGTCATATAAAATTACTTTAACATTGGCTCAATTTACTCCGAATATTTCGTTCACTTAACGGTGGTCCCATAAATAATTTATACTAAAGATCATTACAAGCACACGCGCCGCGCTCCACACTATAACGTAACAACTCTTATCTTTTTATAGATCTGCATACGCACTTTTTCTTGAAGAAAAATAAACTGATTTTATCTTCAATTTCAATTTTATTAATTGTTTTATGTATGAATGTCTTATACGATTCATCCCCTTTCGGGTTACGCAGTTGTTTAAACAATGACTGCCTTCAATATTATTCACACATATAACTCCATCTTAACCCATTCTGATATCACACTTCACCTCGCGCGCGCGTCTTCCACCGAGCTCTCACCAAAAAGCAAAAAGCAAAAAGCAAAAAGCAAAAAGCTAAAAGCTAACGTCAATCTCTGACTTTCCTATTTATACCTTAAGCCATCCATCTTTAAACATGTCTTCCTTCCTCGCTATATTCACCAATGGTATTCACTCAAACTTTCTTAGTGCCAACTGATGCTACCCTCTGCACAAACACGCTTATAACTACAATACATCGCCATGTTTGTTCTTACCTGCAAATTTTACAATTACTTTATGGAGAAGCCATTTCTCGTTATCACATTCATTCAGTGGCCACTCTGGACCATTACACAACTTTCAACGTTTATCTCACATGCGCTCGTCCTCCTTCCGCAACATTTGCAAAAATAAGTACAGTCTAAGGTCTCAAATCCCATATACGTACACGTATTCTCAAAACTGATTGCACAACATTACGAGAACTTTCTATAATCAACAATTAAACATACCAAATCTTTCTCTACATATTTCCTAAAACATTCTACACTTATACATTCACATCTTCCGGCCAAGATTACTCCTTTATCCTCCAACATTCCATTTCTTATTCAGTAGTTAACAGTAGCAAACATTATCGTCCCATCGACAAATTTCTCTTCACATTTACATTCATCAGAATCTATTTATTCCAACACCAATTTCTCTATAATATTCAAATACACGTATCTGCATACTGAATGATATTTCTCCTAAATTGCCAGTGGCGTATCACCCACCCACATACATTATGCATATACAAAAAAAAAATTTTTTTTCTTTCAAACTCAATACACCCGTACTCAAAACACGTAATACACGTCATTATAACATCCTACATACAGGGTGCGTCAAAGCAACCTTACAAATTGTAAATAGTGTAAAGGTAATGCTACTGTGGCAATGGATAAGGGGGACTACCTCCAAAAGTCATTAAATTTATTAAATGATAACAAATATTACGAAAAATTGGCCAGGAATCCCACTTGTACGCTATAGAAGAACGCAAATAAACTAGTTATTAACTTAAAATCAGATGGGTCTATTTCGAAAGAGATAGCGAGTACCCTAACCACCATAATGCTGTTGCACTGCGTTTTTATGCCTTGCCTAAGATTCACAAAATTGAATTATCGATGAGACCCATTGTTTGTTCAATAGATTCCCCGAATAGTAAGTTGATTAAACATATGTCACAAATATTAACAAAATCATACAATCCCATCAATAATTTTAATATTCAGGACTTGTTTGTTTTTAGCAACTTCATTAATGACTTGAAATTACCGCCAAATAACGTTGTTGTCAGTTTTGATGTTGTGTCCTCATTCATGAATCTTCCATTACCGGCGATTATGACTAGCAATGAAAAACATTGAACATCGATTTCTAAGAATTGTAATATGTGCTTAGATACATTCAATAGCACACTACAATTTATATTTGACTCTAATTTTGTAATGTTTGACAATAGTTATTATAAACAAATATTTGGTACACCCATGGGGTCCACGATCTCCCCGATATTATGTAGTTTCTTGCTAGATAACTTGGTAGTGGATTGTTTGGGAAAAATTGATTTTCATGTGCCGTTTATTAAGAGATATGTTGATGATCTAATCCTATCTGTGCCCAATGACAAAATAGAGGAGGCGCTATCAGTTTATAATAATTATAATGAACATATGCAGTTCACGTTCCCTTCTGGACATGTTAATCCATAGAGACCACCATAACATATTTCGTACAGAATTGTACAGGAAACCTGTTTATAGTAATCGGTTCATCAGCTACCATTCACACCATTCACCGAGAATTAAAACTAACCTAGTTTTAGCTTTAAAAAATAGGGTCGTGATGCTATCTCACGTAAACTACCAACAAAATGGTCTTAAGGCACTAAAAAGGATTTCGCTAGAGAATTCAATTTCGAGACATTTTCTCAATAAACTATTTTTCTCAATATCTAGTCAAAGTAATATACATCAACCCATGGTTCAAAATACTAGTCAAAATCTACCTGACACAGATACTGTATTATTTGGTTCATTAACTTACATACCTCTGCCCACACCTCAGATGCTAAAAGTATTAAAAGGACTCATCTACGTGAAGATAGCCACGAGAAATGTTAAAACTGTACGTAACTTATACTCTAAAATCAAATCTCCCTTAACAACTTTGAAAAATTCAAATATCGTGTATTGTATTCCAAGTAAGGGTTGCGGTAAAACGTATATAGGGCAAACATTGCGAAGTTTGTTAAGTAGAATTACATCACACAAAAGTGTTTGTAAAAGAAAGTTATCCACGTGTGGTCTAGCTGAACACGTGGTCCAGCAGCATCATGAGATGAACTATAACGAAGCTATTATCTTACTTAACGAAAAAGACCTAACGAAACGCCTTTTTCTGGAAATGGTCTACATTAATGCAAATATTGATACTTTAAACAAACATTCTGACATTCATAAACTAAGTAGCATCTACAGTTATGTTCTATCATTTGAAACAAGTAGTAAATATTCTGCTGGTAATTAATGTTGTAATTATTTTAATTTTTCAGTCGCCTTATTGTTGTTTTTGGTTGTCACTTTAAGGTTAATTTGCTAAATTCTACGTATTACTTATCCTGTTTTTTGTTAAAATTTGAATGTTGTATATATTTTTGTATTTTAATCTGTATTGATTGTAAATTTAAGTTCAATTTTATATAACCGCTTATCTAATGTTGCAAAAATTGTAATATTTTTGGATTTTCGACATTGCAGGTTTTAGATAAGTTCCGGCAATGATACATAAGCACCCACATTTTTCAAATCGTTGACTAGTGACGATGTTTTTGTTATATGTGTCAAACATTTTATTGTGTATATGTGTAACCTTAATTAATGACTCACGTTAGGTGCGTTTTTAATATTTATTAAAATGCAAGCTCATTTTTTCATGTTAATTTTAGTTTGTCTTGATAAAGGAATAAAGAATTCGAAAGTTCGACTCAGCATATATATATATATATATATATATATATATATATATATATATATATATATATATATATATATATATATATATATATATATATATATATATATATATATATATATATATATATATATATATATATATATATATATATATATATATATATTTATGGTGGTCTCTATGAATTAACATATACAGGAAGGGGACACAATTATTAGTCTCTTTTTCACACGTGAACTGCAGATGTTCATTATAATTATTATAAATTGATAGCGCCTCCTCTATTTTGTCATTGGGCTCAGATAGGATTAGATCATCTACACATCTCTTAACAAACGGCACATGAAAGTTCAATTTTATCCAAACAATCCACTACCAACATATCTAGAACGAAATTGCATAATATCGGGGAGATCGTGGATCCCATGGGTGTACCAAAGATTGTTTATAATAACTATTGTCAAACATTGCAAAATTAGAGTAAAATATAAATTGTAGTGGGCTATTGAACGTATCTAAGCACATATTACAATTTTTAGAAATCGGTGTACGATGTTATTCAATACTAGTCAAAATTACCGGTAATGGGATTACAGATAAAATTGGCCTTTTGCTCGACTAGCCAGCGTATGGGTGTAGGTCAGATGTTGAAAAAATTTGCACATCCAGAATAGTAAATCGTACGTAAGTCAAAATAGGGATGAAGACAAAATCGGTTCGGTTAAGGGCTCCAGAATGTTTGGTAGTCAAAATAAGGGTCGTCGTGCCAAAATTACGAGTACATAGCGTGTCTAAACATACAAAAACATACCCTTACCTATCCGCAATCAATTCCAGGGTGCTGGACAGCAACTCAGCAAACCACCTGAAATAGGGCTTCAAAAGCACTACACGCTTGTCAAATAAAAGCGTGATAAACACTCAATAAAGTTACGTTATTACACCTCAGTGTAAATAATAAGGCATTCAATAATAATCAAAACAAAACAAAAAATCTATAGAGTGAACTCTAAACTGAATTAATACTCAACTAAAAATCAAATAAAACACTAAATATTAAGAACGCTATTACTCAATAAAACAAAAAAACTAACTTTGTTACGTTAAAAACTAAATTACCGGTAACTTGCAAAAAAACTTTTATGCAACACAAAAGGGTTTCCAAAGAATTAAAACAAATTTATAAAACCTAACAAAGCTATAATAAAATAATAAAAAAAATATAAATATAAATGTAAACATACGATAATGCGTATAAACAAAGAAAAATAAACAAATACCTAAAGGGCGACAGGATGTCTGATCAGAATGCTGCTTTACGCCAGTCTAAATGGTTTAACCTATATATATATATATATATATATATATATATATATATATATATATATATATATATATATATATATATATATATATATCGTGGATTATATACCCACACTACAATAGGGTCAATTGCGCTTTAATACTAAAATAAATAACAAAGGGTGAAGGCGGAGCGTCAGAACTATAAGTAAGTACACTGAAATAAAGTTAAAACAACAACTTAATATACCAAAAAAATACGATACCGCTTTCAAACCTTCGTTAACACAAAAAATAATTCGAAACACACCAAAATCTTGAAATATTCAATAAAAAACAATCTTATATTACCTTAAGATCTAGAATTACACCTCTCCTGTGTTACAATAGAAAAAGGGGTCGGTTACTGCTATAACGGAAATGAAATCTCCCTGCTCTGGCAAAATGATGAATAAAATGTTGACTATTGTTCTTTGATTTAAACTCGTTAAAATGTTACTGCATTAATTAAAACTTCTTTTAAAATAATAATAATTTGAGCGTTCAAAATTGCTTGATAACTTTTAACTTTTAAATAATTTTCTTTATGTTACGAGTCCAAAAGGTTAATAACTTTTTTAAATAACTATAAATTTTAATATATTGCGAAAGTTTCTTTATCTTTAAACACGCTTTGTACGGTAAATAAGAGGCACTGCAAGAACGTTGACTTTAAATAAATCCGCAAAAGCGAGAAAAACCAAAGAGGTCACTGAAGCACTAATAAAACACGACGATGTCCTCTAGGTAACTTTACGTAAGATCGAAATCGGCACTAGGTATAATCCTTTGGTGATGAACAGTTTTAATAAAATCCCTTTACAGGTCTTCTTCAGAAGTAGCTAAACTACCCTTACTACACAAAAGTACGTTTGTTAAACACCACAAGGTCCAAAATATCAGCGTTCTGAACCACCCTTAAAGCGTAACAATAAACGTCAGCGTAATACTACTCGAGAGCGCGATCAGTTTCAGAATCATTCAAATTATTAACAAAATCCATCTTTGATTTTGAATCCCACTACTCATAAAAATCTTATCTACTTTAATTCCACCAATTAAAAAAACGGAAGGGGAAGATTTAGTACCCCAAACACAAAAATTCGTTTTCGTCCGCAAGGACTCGGTAATTTTCAAAAGTTTAACGCCAGCAGACTTAACGTGAAAAATATCCCTATATTTTTATTCAAGTACAAACAATCAGTCCCACATTCAACCTCTATGACTTAAAACCAGCATATTCACTAATAAACTGAACAACTATACTTAAGCGTCTTTATGTCGCCAACATGACATCATACACATATAAACCTACACTATTTATTTAAATTACTTAATTTTTAAGGAAATCAAACGAAATAAACCCTATTTACACTCATACAACTATTTACAAATAATACGTTACTCAAACTTCTGTAAACGGGAAATAATAAGGAAAACAACCTAAATTACAAAAAATAATTCACAAACAAAACTAAAGCTCGCCATACACCTTTCCTAAAGGTCGCTACACGCGTTACACAAATTTATCTATAAAACTAAACTTGACAACAACAAAAAATATGTATATATATACGGAATCTAACTAAGTGAATAAAATTACAAACAAAATTACGCACTACGTATACAGGGTGTTCAAAATACCCTGACACGTTACCTTTATCACTATGTACTAGTAACAGTTTAGCCTTTTAAAACGTTCTACATTCATGAAACCATCCATTCAAAAAATGGTTGTTAGTTTTTCTTTATGTTGGAAATTTGTGATGATGTTAGTACATCCAGATCTAAGTAGATTTTTTCTCTATCATTACATCTAGAAATCAGAAATTGATGTCGGCTAAAACGGAAGATATTTTAAAATCTTTAAATGTGGATTAATGCAGAATTCTGGACCCAACGATTAATCTTATCAGGAATCTCAATATTCGATCAATTTTGAACTACTTATCCTTAGTTGTAATGGACATAAGTTCTTGCTTTTCAGATTAACGAACTTGGTTATGTTACCTTTGAAAACTTTATTGTATTTAATGTTTTGCCTGTAGGCGAACTCGTTAACTATACGAGAAGGCAGTGAGAGGTAGACTTTGTATTTAATTTTGATCAATTTATTTTCCATGTATCGTATATCTGAGAAAGTAGTTTTAATTTCAAGGTTGAGTATATATTTTCTTACTCTTAAATTTAAGTTCGAATCCTGTTTTCCGTATCGCCACCACGGTGATGGAGAGGGTTATTAATGTTTACCATCCCATTTAAGATATGTTTCGGAAAGCAATGTTGTTTTCTGCGTAATGCTGCCAACCTGATGTTAAATTTGACCCAAAGGTTGAAAACTTCACCGAGGCATTTCCATACCCTCGTTTGATGTTTTCATTGTGTAGATAAATAAGCACCCACATTTTTCAAATCGTTGACTAGTGGCGATAACTTTAATTAATGACACACGTTAGGTACTTTTTAATATTTTGTAACAATCTTTTTTGTGGTTGTATTAAAAATACATTAGTTCGGGATCGTTCTTTTATTTGGCGTAATAGTAGAAAAGTTTTAATTATTAAAATGTAGAATTGAGAAAGGCAATTTAATTTGCATTTCCTAGAACACATCTTTTGGGTGTAATATTTCATAAATAGTTATAGTTCCCTTTCTTAAAAAATTGGATTCTGATTATTGTATCCGCGCAACGCGTGACAACTTCTTGGAGGAAACATTTAGAGGAGCTATTCTGAAAGCCGCTATATTTTTCACTTGCTGCTGAGTATTACAGCAGAAAGCATGGTTTTTACCTAATTTTTATATTTAGTGCCATTAGATTTTGATGGTAAGTTATTTTCTAATTCATTATATTTTAAATTAAAAACATGTGTTTTTTAGGCATTTTTTAATTCATTCCTTTAGAATGCACACTTTTGCACTTTTATAATGCATACTTTTATATGGCATTTTATAATAATTATTGTTAATGGCACTTATAATTCACTCATTTACTATTCTATTATTTTCTAATTTAAATGGAAATTTTTACTTGAATTACATTTTACAACGCAAGTTCTACATACTTAAACTTCAAAGAAATTCAATAAATTTATGGACACAATATATTAAGGATAAATTAGCAAGACATTGACCTCACCAAGTTCACCATTCTGCTTCATAGTTACCAGCAGTAATACAGTTTATGTACCGAACCGTTAAAAGTGCAGTGAAAATAACTAAGCAGATGGGAAGCAAGCAGCATTTCAGGTAGGTTAACAACTCAGTATATTCGAACTCTCCCTATCTTAATCTACGGACAGAGCCAACGGCAGTAGCGATTATTTGGTAATATTTTTATTAATTAAAATTATTTGATCAATTGCAAATTGTTTATTATATTTGCGTTTTGGTTATTACCTCATCGCTTTTGTTTTAATGTTATAAGTTGGCCCAGTTATAATGTTACACTTTGGCGCCGAGCAGGGACCTTGAAATTTATTACATTGAAATTTATTACTTTGTTATTTTAATCACTTTATATTTGATATTTTTATTACATGTGTGTTAATATTACAGTGGGGCCAGAACAAGGGACTTGATTTGCTGTTGTTTCAATGCTGGTTATTCTCACTTTTGTTTGTTTTGATTATTAAGAGTTGACTGAGATTTAAGGAGTGTTACCATTTATTGTTACGCTTGGTATTTTTATGTGTTTATACTTAGTAGTGAAATTTATTGATTGTGTTATACAATATTTTTACGATGTCAAATTTTAATTATTTAGTTGATGTTTTAAATAGTGATGAGTTATTTTAGTAGAATTAAAATTTTTCTAAATATAAATGAAGCAGAAAGGTTGACACTAGATGAGAAACGTAATTAATCCAAATTTATTTGATTCATACAAGAAGTATGAAATTGTATATGAACCAAACACCTTTAAACTAGAATTATTAAAAGATGCATTCAATCTTTGATTATGATACATTACAACGATTTATGGATTCCATTTTAGGACATGATTTATCTCAATCAGTTTTTGTTTATTTAGACGATATTATTGTTTTTCAGGTACTTTTAAGGAACATGCTGCTAGTTTAAGAGAAGTTTTTAAAAGGCTTAGTGATGCCAATTTAAATATTAATTTAGATAAATGTGAATTTTGTAAACCTCAATTATCATATTTAGGTTTTGTTATTGATAAACTTCATAACATTCAATTGTTAATACATTTATTTAAATTTCGAAACGCTTAAATTATACCACTTTTGATAGTGAATCTTGTATTTACATGATCAATTGTTGACTTTATGTAACGATTCATTAGAATTTATTGAATCTATTATCGAAAACTTTGAAATGAATTACAATATTTAGATACTTCTAATATTTTTATGTCACATAATGACAATATTAATACTTCAGTTAGTATTCCTGCTTAAGATTTTTCCAAATTAATTGAATATTTACAAATTTTGAAGAGTTCCGTTCATGTATATAAATTTAAAATTTAATGGTGGAAGATTAGATGCGAAAGTTTAACATATTTTAGTGTTATTTGTGTGTAAATTCCATTTTTATTTTCTTAGATTGTACTAATTCTCTGTTGAATTGTTTTTAATTACCATTTGCTTTTCGTAACGCTGTTCATGAGTACGAAATTTTACCTTCCTTTTGGCGTTTGGTCGGACAGTTCCTATTTCTGGAGATTTTTATAGTCGACTAAAGGATTTCAAAGAGGATGATTTATTTATTACTAACCGTGAACAATTAGTTCAAGATTTAAATGAACTTTCACCCATTTTTAAACATGTTAAACAAAATTTACATGCAGCTTACGAAAGAAATTCAAAATCTTACAATTTGCGACGTCGTCCGTTGAAATTAAACGTTGGCGATTTGGTTTCGAAAAAGAATTTTACATTATCTGATGCGACTAAAAATTATAGTCAAAAGCTAGCTCCTAAATTTATTGAAGCAAAGTTATTGAGGTGGTAGGTCCAACTACGTACCGATTGGCCACCCCTATGGATAATAAATCATTAGGTGTTTTCATGTTAAAGATTTAAAACCCCATTAGTTCTTATTTTTGGTATTCTTTTAATCATTTTCGATTTTAGTATTTTTACATTCTGGTTTTCTTATTTATATTTTTAATTATTTTGATAATTTTTCAAAGTAATTTTATTTTGTGCTTATTTCGCACATTATTTTATTTTATATTTTGTGGCTTTGCAAACCACTTATTTTATTTTTGCTACATTTGTTAGCATGATGGTTGATATTTAGTTCACCTCGTGCGATTGTTTTGCCGATTTTTGGGACATTAGTTCTCAGGCAGATTATCTTCCTTTATTGGATTTACAATTTGCTATTGCTACAATAGTAAAATTGAAGATAACTATTTTGAGTTTACCTCTGATCGTTAATTTGACGTGTAAAACTCATAACCATGGATAAGAAAACTAGTAATGCTTGTATACATTTTTATTTTTGATTGATTCAGTTATTTTGTTTTTCCTTATTTGTGTAGTGTTACTATTCTTGGACGGTGCTTGAGGACTTCGGTTCGCCTCGTGTCAACCTCGATTAGTTCACTTCCTGATTATGACGTTTTGGTAGTTTTAGGGGGGGGGTTGTTGTGTTCGTAAGAGTGCATCATCTTTCTCTTTGCTATCTCACCTAGATTTCGATTTATTTATAAAACGTGCCTGTTAGATAGGGTATGTTGAGTCTTGGACGACGACTGTGGAACAACCTGAAACCTGAATCTCGTGAAGAGTAGAATGGCCTCTCTTGTTCCCCACGACGAAGCATCCTGAGCTAATTTGCCATAAAAATAGTCGTATCTTGGATTACCAATTTTGTCGTATCGAACGTGACTGTGGGAGTTTTTGTCTTTTATTTAGCTTTTTATTTTTCCTTTTTATTTTATTTACATTTTATTTCGATAATAGTTTTACATTTTACTCTCCTGATGGTGGTTTGCTTCACTAACCCCACCAGTTAAAGTTTTTACTTTATTTAAGGTTTCGGGTCCTTGATTCTCGACTAGTGGCATGTGCGGGTGGTAGCGCGTCATTAGCTTTTATGGTGTTGCGAGGGGTCTTTCCTGACCGACATCACCACATTTTCCGTACTTATTCGTACATTTCCTTTTTTTTTTTAAATATTGCTTATATTTTAATTAGCTTAACATTTTGTATTTTTTTAAATTTTAATAATTTCATTTATTAGCTTAGTGTTTGGAATCTCCGCTTTGGTGATCTCCGAGTCCAAATTTTAGGAGGGGGTGTGTAACAACCTTTTTTTGTGGTTGTATTAAAAAATACATTGGTTTGGGATCGTTCTTTTATTTGGCGTAATAGTAGAAAAGGTTTTAATTATTCAAATGTAGAATTGAGAAAGGAAATTTAATTTGCATTTCCTAGAACACATCTTTTTGGGTGTAATATTTCATAAATAGTTATAGTTCCTTTTCTTAAAAAAATTTGATTCTGATTATTGTATCCGCGCAACGCGTGACAACTTCTTGGGGGGAAACGTTTAGAGGAGCTATTCTGAAAGCCGCTATATTTTTTCACTTGCTGCTGAATATTACAGCAGAAAGCATGGTTTTACCTAATTTTTTATATTTAGTGCCATCAGATTTCGATGGTAAGTTATTTTCTAATTCATTATATTTTAAATTAAAAAAATTTGTTTTTTTAGGCATTTTTTTTAATGCATTCCTTTAGAATGCACACTTTTGCACTTTTATAATGCATACTTTTATATGGCATTTTATAATAATTATTGTTAATGGCACTTATAATTCACTCATTTACTATTCTATTATTTTCTAATTTAAATGGAAATTTTTACTTGAATTACATTTTACAACGCAAGTTCTACATACTTAAACTTTAAAGAAATTTAATAAATTTATGGACACAATATATTAAGGATAAATTAGCAAGACATTGACCTCACCAAGTTCACCATTCTGCTTCATAGTTACCAGCAGTAATACAGTTTATGTACCGAACCGTTAAAAGGCAATGATTTTTTATATACTTTTAGAATAGTAACAAGACTTCTGATTCTTTTAACCTTTTCAATTAGATGTTGAATAAACTTAAGTATATCATGTTATTTTATTTTCATTTTGGTAAATTGTTTATTCATTAACTAGGTTTTGTTGTTCCCATAATAAAAGACAACATGGCGCTGGAGATTTCATTTCATTATATTTTCATAATTTTTTATATTGCATTTTTTTTTATTAATTAAGTGCAGTGAAAATAACTAAGCAGATGGGAAGCAAGCAGCATTTCAGGTAGGTTAACAACTCAGTATATTAGAACTCTCCCTATCTTAATCTACCGACAGAGCCAACGGTAGTAGCGATTGTTATTTGGTAATATTTTTTATTAATTAAAATTATTTGATCAATTGCAAATTGTTTATTACATTTGCGTTTTGGTTATTACCTCATCGCTTTTGTTTTAATGTTATAAGTTGTCCCAGTTATAATGTTATAATTTATTAAATTGTAAGCACATTTTTCATGATAATTTTTAGTTTGTCTTCATAAATAAATAAAGAATTCCGAAAGCTCGACTCAGCAACAAAGGGTTTTACTTTCCTGGCCTTATCTACTTTGACTGCAAACTCAATTAGTATTTATTCGTCTAAATTAGTCAGTCAAGATTTGCCTCCAATTTATATATATATATATATATATATATATATATATATATATATATATATATATATAGTTATTTATTTAAGGTTTTAATTGTTAGATTTATCACATTATTATTTTATAATTTGTTCTCATTGTTAGTAGCGGCAACCATAACATTAGTATGATAACAGTTTAAATTACTGCAGACGAATGTAAGACCTATTCATCCAGGCTAAATTTAATAATTTCCGTTAACGCGAACTAGCCTACTAGACGTTGGAAGGACAATTCCCGCTATTTACCTGTTTCTTACGATATCTCAGGATAGGAAAAAAATATCGACTTGCAGTTTTCACTGTTTCATTACTAATTTAGTCTACTTTTTAAAGACCTACTTAAATTTTTATGCTTCCATTTAAAATTGCAAAGAGAAAACACAATATTAAAAAAATATTAAACAGCGCCCTCTAGCGTTTATGTTATTAATCAGATTGCTCCAAATTTACAAATTTTCTATTTTTTTAACAAAAGCTCTTTCAAACAACATCAAGTTTTTTAAAATCGTTCAAGCAGAATCTGAATTAAAGGCGTTTTTTCGTAACAAGGTTCCCACTCTCCCCCACCCCTTATTTGAAGAGATAGACTAAAACTTGTCAAATAAAAAATATGCAGAATTTGTCGAGGAATCTGATTATAATGTTTAATATGCCTCTTAATTGAGTAAATTTTGAAAAATTTTGCTTTTTAAAATGTTATCTGTCAAATACGCCGTCTAGCGGTGGACCTACATTTCTGAAAATAGTTTCCAGGTGTTGCCACTTTCATTATAAAATTTTTTTTCCCGAACCTGTGCTATAATCCATTTCTGAGATAAGTTGGCCACCCTGTACATATACACGTGCTATTTGCCATTTTAATTGTAATTTTCTCTTAATCAGTCATGGTTTAATTAATTATAGATTTTCTTCTGTATTTTCCTATCTAATTTCACTGAGCAAAATTATAAACACAGGACTTCACCTGCTGATGGGGTTAAGGCGGCCGTCAGCGTATCTTCCGTGATGAAATATTTTTTTTTAAATATATTAGCCCTATGATCTGCCATCTTCAGATATACATGAGGTTTAGACTCATCGTTATGCCACTCACTCTAACAACCTACCCTCATGCAGCTATTTCGAGTTAATTATTATATAACGACTTCAACATTTGAACAACTTAAATTCCTAAACAATGTATTAGTAAGATTTAATGCTCTTACTCATCTAGTGATTTTTTCTCTTTGAAAGGTATACTCAATTTCCATTAAATACTTTTATACTTCTATTTTATTGAATAAAACATAACATTGTAATGCAGATAAACATAGTACAATTGCGATTAATGTGTGAGTAACCTTAATTGTAATTATAACAATTTAATATAATGAACAACTTTACTGCCATTAAACCACCATTACCCAAATGATCGTTATCGTATCATCATCACTACTATACGAACATAATAGCAATTAGTTAACCACAAATATCCCTACACGTAAATTATCGATGAAATTTCAGCTTAAAATATACCCTTTAGTAAAAACTTTAAATTTTGTATGCTAAAATACCGCTAAAAGGAAACATACCTTAACATTACAGTAACACGGGACTACGAAGGCATTATAAATGTGTATTTAGAACGGTTAAGTGAATTATAGGCTGATAGGGACATACTTTGTTCTCACAAATACACTTTTGGGGTTTTTAGTCTCAGAAGGGTTCGAATGGAGTGGTTTTATACCCTTATAAATCAAATTTGACATCAAGGTGATACAGCTGATTTGAATGGACCTGAATATATTGATTTCTAAAAATCCCTTTTCTTATACGTTTTTTTATGCAATAATGGATATCCAATCGAATGAAATCAAATTAGAAAATTTTAGAGTATGAAAACTATTTTGAGCCGTCAAAAAGTATGTACAAATTAATTTCCGTGACCACTTCTCATTTGCTCGGTTAAACCCAAAATTAGGTAGATAATAATAAATTACGTTTACGCAAAGGCATTATATCAGTAATGAGGATAATTAATCATGTTGATTTACTTTTTGCTTAAATTTAAATTTAATTTAATTTGAGCTGAATAGCATAATTGGTTAAATTTTTTACACATCTATTCGAGATTAGGACAATGTTAACCATATGCATAGCTTTATATTTCGAAACGTATGATTCCGCATGCTTTTTATTGTTAGTATAATTAAAGCTCCTCCTCCTATATAATTAGATGAATTGAAGCATTCAATAGTAATAATAACATGCGTAAAACTGCAAAACTGTAGCATAAAATATGTATAAAGGGTATCACAAAAAAGTAGGTCAATCCTTTAACTGTACATCCTTTGGGCTAGAAAAATGGGACTTTTCTTATATCATTTCTCATTTAAATGCATTTTCTCAAAAGTCAGACAATTAAAGTCAATTTTTTAAGAAGTACATTTATTTATATATGCGGTGTATTTGGGTTATCTATTTGAAGTTTCGTGAAGACTTTAGTCTATCTAAGCACATCTTTTGACTTTAAGAATAAACCTCAAAAAATTTAGGGTATAAGGGGGGTATCTGGTACATTTTACCCACATTTTTTTGTAGTAAACTGATGGTTTAGCTAATTTTTCTGCTGCCAGTAAAATTTTGATGCGTCGAAAAATGAAAGGTAAATAAAAATAACTGGTGTGGAACAACACACGACCTTCCTATGTACAAAGAGGAAATTAAAATAAATAAAATAATACTGCATTTTTGGTGATATCCGTTCATAATGTAAATAGACAACAGCAGTACGTTAGATAGAGGTTAATAGAAATCTAGATACTAACTAACGAAAATAGGCAACATTGTAAAAACCAATAATCTACGTCAGGTGGACATTAGTACTTCATGTCCGATAGAGCTTAATAGACATCTAAACGCTAACTTAAAATATGACACGACCTTCCAACCTACAAAATGGAAATTAAAAGATATGAAATAATTTTAATAACATTTTTTTAGGATAATTATGCAACACCTTTCATAAGAAACGCATTACTAAAATAGGCAACACTGTAAACGCAAAAACAATAAACTATGTCAAACAGACGTTTAAAATGTAATGACAGGCAGAGATATCTAATTGCTAACTTAAATTAAAAGAAATGAAATTTCAATTTTTTAGGATAACTAGGCAACCTCTTTTTTGTACGTTCATAACGAAAACAGCCAACATTGTAAAAAAAACAGTGATCTATGTCAGAATGACATTTAAAACTTCATGTCGGATAAAGATTTATAGATATAGATACGTTAACGTAAAAAAAATTCCAAAGCCGCCCACTTCTATAACACAGCTTCACAATTTTCAGTCATATTTATTTAATTTTTACATTTATTACTATTTACATTAAAAACTTTGTAAAGACAATTTATGTAATATGAAAATGTAAACTTTCACCATTGTTGTGGAGTTTGCGTTTGTCCCAATTTACGTTTGATGTTCAGCATTGTTCTGGTAAACAAAATATTGTTCCAGATGCCTTGTCTCGTGCAATATCTTCTTTTGATATGTCAACTTTTAGTCCCGATAAATGGTATAAAGAGATGATTAAGAAAGTACAGTCCAGTCCAGATCAGTATCCGAATTTTCGTGTACATGATAATTATTTGTTTAAGTATCTTCCGTCTACGTTTCCCGTTGAGTCTAATATTCCTGATTGGAAGCTAGTTATACCTTTAGATAATCGTGATTCTGTATTAAAAGAATGTCATGATGATCCTACTGCTTCACATTTTGGTGTTTCGAAAACTATGGCTCGAATAACTGAGAAATATTATTGGCCTAAGTTAAAGTTATCTGTTAGTAAATACATTAAGTCTTGTAGTGTTTGTGGTGCTCATAAAGCAGAAAATTTAGCAAGAGCCGGATTAATGGGTAAAGAGAAAGATGTCTGTTTTCCCTTCCAAATGGTTAGTATGGATATTATGGGCCCCTTCCCTCGAAGTAAAAATGGAAATACATTTTTATTTGTTGTTACCGATTACTTTACAAAATTCGTTTTAGTTCAACCTCTTCGCAAGGCTACTGCGAAACCAATTATACGTTTTCTGCAAGAACAAGTGTTCTCAATGTTTGGTGTCCCTCAAACAGTTTTGTTCGATAATGGATCGCAATTTGTTTCCAAAGAATTTCGTACATTTTTGAAATCTGGTAAGGTACAGAATTTGTGGTATAATGCTAGGTATCATCCCCAGATTAACCCCACTGAAAGAGTTAATAGAGTCATTGGTACTGCTATTTCCTCGTACATTAAATACAACCATCGCGAATGGGATGATCATATTTTTGAGATTGCCCAAGCAATTCGTATGGCTCGTCATGAAGTAACTCAAGTCCTTCCAGCGTTTTTAATGTTTGGTCGTCATGTCCCTGTGACCGGAGATTTTTATGGCACTCCCGATCCCTTAAATAATGTGCAGTTAGCAAATCGTTTCTTTTGGTCTAAAGAAAATGCCTTTTTTCCCGAATTATATCATGAAGTCAAAGAAAGATTACATAAAGCATATCTTAGTAATGAAAAACAATATAATTTGCGTAAGCGTCATTTAACTTTCAATGTTGGTGATATGGTATGGAAGCGAAATTTTACCTTATCTGATGCGGGTGCTCAGTATTCTAAGAAGCTTGCTCCGAAATATGTTGCTTGTAAGATTATTCAGAAAGTATCTCCTCTCGTTTATGAACTCCAAGATTTGAATGGAAAGAATGTTGGTCAGTTACATGTCAAAGATTTGAAACCCAATTTTTCCAGTTTTGAATAAGTTTGTATATGGTTTATTATACGTAGGTTAGGTTATACATTTTTATTTATAGTTAATCGTTCATTTTAGTTTAGTTCAGTTTCAATTGTCTCGTCCTGTTTAGTATTCTTTTTGGTTAATATTGTTACAGTTTGGTTGTGAGTGTGTCTGTGGAAGCAAATGCAGTAAGGATGTTGTATGTATGGGTGATAATAGTAATGCAATCTAGATCGTAACTCTTAGAACAATTTGTGGCTTAGTTTAGGATTCCTCCGGGTCTTATTCATTTTTTTTTATTGTTTTTTTTTGTGACTGAGTGGCATGTGTAACGTGCCAATTCTTGTCTGTCGTTACCTTAATTTAAATTTAGAACTTTGTATTATTATTATTAAGTATATTCACATTACCTTAGTATTTTTAAGCATTTCTTTTTTCGTTTAATAATTAAATTTTTATATCGCAATATTTTCTCTTCCGTCTACATAATTACGAACGTCCCTGTATATATTTTAGACATTCAATTTTAGTTCTATGCGCAGCGTGAGTTGAGCATGTTTGATGCATTTTCTTTTATCATGTCGTGCCTTTAAGACGTTATCTTTTTTTAAGTTTTGCTTCCCTTTTATAAAGTATGTAAAGGCGTTTAATTACATTTTCTATATACTATATTTAATAGGGAATCAGAATTAGAAACAAGAATAAAACTAGAGAACAAAGGTAGGAATAAGAATACAGTTTATCTTCAAAAAAAAGCTTTCATTTTGGTAAATTTACGTATCATTGAATGGCGTGGGTATGACGTCACGAACAGTTACTTTGTTAAAATGGCAGATTAATGCAATGTCATCTTTATGAACATAAATGTTTTGCATCAATCACATATGCTGTTATACATATTCTGCGTTCGTTATATCTTCAGTTGTTGTAGGGTCAGGAACATTTGGTGCCAGTATTTGAATGTTACCAAATGCTACTGTACGTCTATTTTTTTATGTTGAAGACATAGGAAAGTTATAGTGCCTTCCCATACGTTTATGTTTCGTTATTTGTACGTTAATTACAAATGGAAGTTACCTTTATATTATCGTATATTTTGTCTTGGAATTGTAAATGAAAATTCTCAAGCTATAGTTCGTTTAAGACGAGAGTAAACTATTTGTTTTGTACAAGTAAGTACTTATCCTTTTAGTGCAGTTAAGTAAATAACAAATCGGTTTGTGTTATTTTGATACGGTTAAAAGAAGGAACAGTTGAGTCCTGTTCCTGAAATAAAAACATTTGAGTTCATAACCTATCACAACTGTAATTTGTTGACATTGGTCAATACACGTTTCATTATGAAATACATGTTGAATAGATTGCATCTTAAATTCTAAGTACACAATAGATTGTACGTTTATCTACTATGTTTAATTTAGTGATTTTAAGATTGTAAGGCCGTACAAGAAGTATCGTTTTAGTTATTTTACTATGATATTAATCAGACATTTTGCTTTATTAAATATACATATAACTACAGATGTTTAGTGCTTATTCAGATTACCCATTATGTTATGAGACACAACCTTTCTCAATTTTTGTTGTATTTTATTAATTAAACCTAGAAATTGAGTGGCGCCCAATTAAAACAAATGCTAATACTGATTATATCTATGAAAATATCTCTACTTTCCTCACACCTGATGACGAGTTCTCATATTCAGTAAGTTTTACAAGTTTGTACCTCACTGAGCTAGACCGCGGTATGATTTACCTTACCTTTATATAACAACTATTATTTTCTTATTTTTTTATTTGTTATACTATTAAAATTGTTAGAGATGTTGAAACAATTTTGTCAAAGTTAAAAAATGAAAACATATATATATATATATATATATATATATATATATATATATTCGTTCTCATTGTTAGTAGCGACAGCATTACATTTAGGTAATCTAGCGGCAACCATAACATTAGTATGATTACAGTTTAAACTACTGCACACCAATGTAAGATATTTTCATCCAGGCTAAATTTAATAATTAACGCGAACTAGCCTACTAGACGTTGGAAGAACAATTCCCGCCATTTACCTGTTTTTTACAATATCTCAGGATAGGAAAAAGATATCGACTTGCAGTTTTCACTGTTTTATTACTAATTTAGTCTACTTTTTAAAGACCTACTTAAATTTTTATGCTTTCATTTAAAATTGTTAAGAGAAAACACAATATTAAAAAAATATTAAACAGCGCCCTCTAGCATTTACAAATTTTCTATTTTTTAACAAAAGCTCTTTCAAACAACGTCAAGTTTATTAAAATCGGTCAGGCAGAACCTGAATTAAAGGCGTTTTTTCGTAACAAGGTTCCCACTTTCCCCCACCCCTTATTTGAAGAGATAGATTAAAACTTGTCAAATAAAAATATGCAGAATTTGTCGAGGAATCTGATTATAATATTTAATATTCCCCTTAATTAAGTAAATTTTGAAAAATATTGCTTTTTAAGATTTTAACTGTCAAGTACGCCCTCTAGCGGTGGACCTACAATTTTGAAAATAATTTCCAGACGTTTCTCGGGGCCACTTTTGTTATAAAATTTTTTTTCCCGAACCTGTGCAATAATCCATTCCTGAGATATGGCCGACGGCCGTTCTTAGTTGGCCACCCGGTACATAATTATAATAAGTATTAATAATGAGTATCATGCAGGGATCTAGAGCCATAATGAATAACGGCTGATTTTACAAACAAATCACGATTCGGCTCCAAATGTTCACATTGTGAAATTTTTTTGACGCACTGCGCATATTTAATGTTGTGTTGCGCGTAGGACGTGTTTTTGGTAAGGTATGAAGGTGAGGGAGTACGGAGAATATTTTTTATACATAATGTAAGTCTGGTGTAAATGCTACGGTACTAGTATTTTTAGTAAAGCTTTGAGTATCATGTCAAAGCATATTTGAATGTTATATAAATGTTTATGAGTTGGGAGAAATAAATTTGAATGAGAAATGATATTATTGAAAACCCTATAGGGACGATAATCACTACCACTGTGTGGAGCCTGTATTACCTAGCATCTGAGTAATGCATACTTCTTTATGTATTGCAGATATGGACACATTTGATATATTAAATTTAAACAGGCCTTTTGAAGGAAAAGTAGATTTAAGCAATCAATGTGGAAATGCAAACAATCCTACTACGATTCAATATCAACAATCAGATCCACTGTCATATGCACCAGTTTCATTTGGGACAATAACGAGCGACTTTTGTCGAATTGTTTTTCTTTCATAGGCAGTAAATAGGGGAATCTTGCCGGACATAAATGGGAAACCCTTAAGCAATCTATCCAACTCAATATTGACAAAGTGTTTGGTTTCTCCATCATGTATTTACCATAAATTATTATTTTCCTGCTACACAAGAGGGGCAATCCTGGCCGTCAAAAATTCGTGGTATTTCACTGATTTGGAATAATAAATAGTAGATGTAATTAGAATACAATTAGTCACCGATACGTATAACCTACCTAATAAGTTGCCATCGTAAATATGCACATCTAAAATTTGACTATTTTGTACAGCATAAGAAACATTCAACTCCAGTTCTTTAAATACATGTTGATTTCGATCGTTCCAATAATGGCTATTGAGCCACCCTTTATTCTAAAGATAAAAAAATGCATCTAGGTGCCTGGAGCTCAAATTTAATGAGAAAATGATAGGCCTTTCTCAAATTTAGTCGATTTCTTTGATGTCCCATAAATTTCTTATTATTAAAGTTAATTGATTTTGGTAAAATATTTATTATAGCACATTTTTTTACGTAGAATTAATTGCGGTAGATTGTTTTTATATAGAGTGTTTGGTTATTTTTATACGGCCCTAACCGACATTGTTTCATATGGATTACCCTGTATATTTTGAGGTTTTGGAAAAGAGGGTAAAGTTTCCTAAATTTTTATAGATCGCTTGTTATATCTATGTTAAATATTATTTACAACATGGCATACATTAAAATATTTTGTTTGCAGACATCTAGATTTCCATAGCTAACAAATGACGGCAGCATGATTTAATACGACGATTTCTTAGTTATCTGGAAATTCTTATTAGCTCCAAATATATTTAACTTGAAATAACAAACAAAAAATAATGAACGTGATAGAAAACTTGTGTGAATGAAACAAACAAGTATTATAAATAACATAACAAAAGTAACTAATTAATACTAACCTAAATGTGCTCCGATAAACAATAATAGTAAAACGAATTAAAAAAAAACAATTTAATAGAAAAATAAGTTTAAATAACAGCAATGTTTACTTACTGGGAGTCTGCGGCATCTCAACACAATAATAAAAAATATCTAGTAGGCAGCTATGATCATGACGTTCCCTACCTTTGGTTTTTGAAAGCTGTTAGTTTATATATATTTAATTAAATGTAGTGTAATTCTGTAAAAGAAAGGTTTTAAAGTAAGAAAATTGTTATCTTTGTTAACCCTGCAACACACGCGCGGTTCAGTGTAACGGAGTACACGCATGGTGAGATTTTCCTCACCCTAACTAAATGGACTTTTGTTTTGCTCTTTTTGTTTCTTATTTTTTGAATGTCAAATAGGTATTTTTAGTCATTTTGTTCACATATTTGTTTTTTTTGCAAATTTTGAACTTTTATTTTATGGTACAGTGGTTAGGTAAACAATAAAGTAAATACATAAAATCTTAAGCAATAAAATAATAAGGAATTTTTACTAAGCTAGTATTTATAAAATTTTATAATTTATACGTTTCGCAAACTGTACTTTTATTTTATCCTCATATAACTTTAAAAAAATAAGAGAAATGAAACTTACATAACTAATTACTCTATAAAAATGTAACATATACAACTATTTAACAATTTTTTCAACAATACTAATTAGTCTAAGTCACTATCTTCAGCTACTTCATTTGATCGACAACGGACGCAAAGTACTGCCACAGTGTGCTCTTTACAAATTATCGCTGAACAATCTGAACATTTAGTCTGAGAAAATCTGTTTTTTTTTCTTGGACAAAAACTGCACTTTACTTTACCGCCGTCATTAGAAGTTCCACTTTTCCCAGGAACGTCTTGATATACACCAGTAATCTTTTGTAGCTGAAGTCGCAGAAGAGTAGGCAAGTTTGGTATTTGTGCTCTTTTATCAGGTATGGCATGCAAAGTTCAATTGCTAAATTTTTAGGTACATTCTTCTTGGGGTAACAGTATTCGAATTGAAACGGTATATGATAGAACTGTTGATTCTGCGATGTCTAACAGCGTGTAAAATACCCTCAGTGGCCATCTAGCAGTTTTCCGAGAAACTGAGTATAAGCTCTTCATATTGTCAACTGTATCTACTCCACTTTTAGTCATATTATAAAATGTTACTATATTAGGTTTATTTAAATCCCAGTTTGTTCATCGATTTCTTCACCTTCATGCATAGAAGACAGTAGTAATACAGTTTTATTTTCTTGGGAATATATGATAGAATTGTCATATCTTTTGATGTCCAAATATTGTTGTGTGCACTGGTCTAATTTTTGCATCAAGAAATACTGGTGGAATCTGTGGTTTATTTTTCCGTAGTGTTCCAACAATGGTTGTTCCAATTTCTTTAACAGTAATGCTCGAATTTCGTCAAAGTTAGTGTCTAGTGCATCCCTTGGTCGGGCGTAATTCTCTCTGAGTAAGGCAATTTTGATATTTGTGAATTTAACTATTTCTTTTATTGTTTCGTCCGTTAGAAATAATTGCCAAGTTTGTAAAGGTGTCTTAGCGTCTTTAGCTGCTCCTTTTGCTCCTGGTAAACGACGGATCAAATTTTTCTCTGGTTTTATGTATTTTTTATGATAACGAACGTTCTACTTAGTAGTTTTATCTTTTCCTATGTACACTGGTATTTGGTCTTCTATTACCTCTAACTGATCATTCATTGTTGTGATATCATCTTCATCGCCTGAAATTTCACTGTCCGTGTCATGATCACTGACGGACATCTGATCTTCTTCATTTTCACTCGCACTATCATTGATGTCGCTTCCTAACTCCCATCTGTCATCTTTCCTTTCTTTTCTAGTTCTTCCTCGACTTCCTGTAACCACTGTAACATTCGTTCTTCAGTTCTCTCTCCATTTTCAAAATTCTCAGCAATGTTCTGAAAACAAACAATTCGAAATAATTGATATAAACGTTTGTAAAACAAAACGCTGTTATCTTTTAAAAGAAACGCTAAAAATTAGAAAGTGATGGTTCATAAAGATTCGTTGTAAGCTATGAAAACTAATGCATAACTTTAGAGAACCCCACAATAAACATAAAGCTGATAAAATTATTAATATCAATTAAAATTGTTATGTTACACACTTAAAACAACACTAAATAACAGATTTATTGATTAGTAACTGTTAAAATGAATACAAGAAAAACTTACGTTATTACACGCAAGGTGAGGTAAAATCTCACTTGACGCAGGCTTGAAACAAACACTCACAACTCTCTTGTATTGCTACTCAAACTCAAGTGACAAAATAACACAGCAAGAAAAGATCCTATACTAGGAATACCTGAGGGCCAATCAACTGCGCACATTATGTGCGCGGTGATACAAATTTTAGAGCGGGAGTGAGAATCCTCAACGCGCGTGTAATGCCAGGTTAATAAGTTTTTTTCATTTTGATAATTGCTTCATTTTGTTTTTCAAAATGTACGAAAACTATGAAAACTGCGACATGCTGGAATTTTGCATCGTAATTAATGGAATCTCTGACGCAGCAGGTATTGTGTATTTTAACAGATACCCTGAATGTCAGCAACCGTTTAGAGATACATTCGGTAAGCTACAACAAAATCTAAGAAACTATGGTTCTTTCACTAAAAAAATCAGAACCGTATTTAAAGAAACAAAGTTGATGATGGTTACTTGAAAACAAAACTTCGGATCCCAATTTGCTGCATTCCATGCTAAATAACGTTAAATGTACCTGTAGAAGGCCCTTTTAATTTTTATTTAACATCAACCACATAGTAATAATTTGTCAAAAACGAATTCGTGAAAAATCGCTTTTTGTCGCATAACTTCGGAACGGTTCGGACTTTCGTCAGTTTAAAAATGTTATTTTACTAAACTCCAAAATGCTAAACTTTTCTCTGTCTTACCGTTGCGAAAATCTTAGTGGCCCTCTTTATCTTGGACACAGTGCATGTATACACTTTTCTTGGAAGATTTTGCACATTTAGTTACCACCACAATAAATATTTGTGACATAGGAACCACCCACTCCTCTTCAACTTCCTACGCACCTATAGCATCTCGAATGCGTTGCTACGACGGTGTAATTTCCCACTCCTACAGTATTTATTTGATACTACACCCTATCCAATGACCTCTTAATCTGCGCCTTTAACCTCCTTAATGCAGTTATCCTAGGTGATTTCAATGCCCGCAACATCGAATTTGGCGACACGGCAAGTAATAGCAATAACAGACTATCATCCGCTCTGTTGCAGTTGCGCTCTTGCGAATCACCAACACACAGCCAACATACTTCGAACATTTAGGTGCCTCAATAGTAGATCGTATAGTTTCCGAACCCATACCTCACTATATCAATCGTGAGTGCTTTCTAGGCACCACGATCGCATCAGATCACATACCACTACTGGTCAAAACTTCGTTTTGTCCAGCTCTTCCTACACCTCCTCAATACACAGTCATTAAGGATTTTTCAAAGTAGCCTGGAATATGTTCTCCTAACACATCCCCAACAAAATTCCTACACCTAATCTTCAAACGACCCAAGATCTCGAGAGAGTCATAGACCTAACTTCCGTAATTACGGAAGCGGTCAATAATTCTTTACCATTAAAAAATATAGACATTTCCCGCAAACCGCTCTCACAGCACATTGTAAACTGGATCAAAGAGAAAAGAATAGACTCACCAGAAGAAAAGTTAACCCTAAATCCCACTTAATCGACCTTCAGGGCAACCTAATCTCCTCCGACCAAGGAAAGGCCGACTTTTAGGTCACCACCTCCAATCCATTTTCCGATCCCCCTGGACCAAAGCCACCTCCCAATTAGATTATACAAATCGTAAACTCTTCTGGCAACAGTTTGATAGACTCACCAGAAGAAAAGTTAACCCTAAATCCCACCTATTCGACCTTCAGGGCAACCTAATCTCCTCCGACCAAGGAAATGCCGACTTTTTAGGTCACCGCCTCCAATCCATTTTCCGATCCCCAGATGATCCTCAATTCGATAACTGGTTCAATGCAGCCCTGAGGGTCGGCTTGAAGAATTCCGCTACCTTAACCTTCCTGAGATCCAACTCGATAACGAGAATCCCTTTTATATATATTATACATTATAAACCTCAATCACCTTCCCTCCATCGCCTCCTGTGAACGCCGAATATTTAGACGCATACACAGGTTACCTCTGAGGTATTCTAGTGACCTCACAACACAACACGCAAACATACCATCAATCACACACTGGATTCAAACACTTCAGAGAAACTTCACGCATAAAAGAATATTCGGCGATACTGTCCCAACCAAATAAATCCTTACCCTCCCTACAAGTACCGTTTTCCCCAATTACCACGAAGAAAACCTAAATTAAAATTCAGGCACCCCGATCCTTACACAACTCCTTGACGACCACCCCGAGGAGATAAAAGAATCCCTAGATAACATCCCATTTGCCCTCCGCATCTCCCCGTCTATTCGATAACGACCTAGCATGATACCGGACAACGAATCGGATTAACCACACTAAGCACGCTTTGCACCACTAAACAACACGTACACTTAAAGCAATTAACACATTATTCAATATTTAAATAAACCTAAATGTTTTTTCGTTTTTACACCAAAAATAAGCAAACCTCGTGATTGTACACTATACAGTAACACAAAACATCGCAACAGCAACAAGAATGGATTGACCGGGGCTGAAGAGGAGAAGAACTCCTGCACAGTCTACGCCAAGGATGTGTGTATTATATATATATATATATATATATATATATATATATATATATATATATATATATATATATATATATATATATGCTAATAATAAGCATGGGCATACTAACAAAAAAAAATTACGAACTTTTTGTACTCCTCTAACATGGTCAGCTGTACAGTTTCGTCGCAAAAAAATAATTTACTCAACCCTACATTTAATCATTGTCTGCTTACTCTGAAGGAAATCGGGAGACAGTAAATCCACAAATTACATGAAAATGTTTTAGTTTCAATAGAAATTGAAGTTTTCCATCACAATTATGGATGTTTAACGCAATAAATCATTATGAAAATTGTTCAAAATGTTAGACGTTTTTTTTTTTGAATGAATTATTTTAACTTTCCAATACGGAAACTGTAAGTAACTACTTACAATTTTTAGTAGTTAGTACTACTTTTAAACTTAATTTCATCATTCTTGTCTTTTCTTGTTATGGCCAATGCGCATTTTCAGAAAGTTCTTCGCAAATTTCCAATTTAGTTAACGTTGGCTGGAAAACAAATGTTTTACAAATCAAGGCCGTAGCCAAAAAAATATGTTCTAAATTCCTACAAATCTGAATCAGTAATTGTAACTGAACATGTTTTTATTAAAAGTTGGCTATTATAATGAAACAATACATCTGACCTACATTTTAAAGGAGTACAAAAAGTTTGTAAACAAAGTGACCTACTAGCACAAAAAAATGAAAGCCGTATCTACAGTTGGTAAGAAAATACTTCCTTTTTTCTACGTATCGAAAAAAGTTCCCATTTACGTCAAATTATTTTTCAATTTTTTCAAATGAATCGCCTTGTACTTTATTTTATAAAGTGAAAATACAATTAATGTTCTTTCATTTTTATTAAGCACTCCCTATAGCTAAAATCGTTAATTTCTGAGATATTCTCAATGTAATAACGGAAAGATTTTTTTTTTAATTTCTGTTCTGTCAAATTAGCCTAGAACAAAAAAAAAGTGTGACAAATGATTATAAAAAATTTCAAAAAGCATTGGTTATTGTGACAAAATTCTTATAAAATTAATTAATTTCATAATAAATCTTCAAAATGTCCACCGAAAACATCAATGCAGCATTGCAGTCGATCTTCAAATTCTCGACTGACATTTCTTAACATCTCTACGTTATTACTCTGGAATGCATCTCGTATTCTATTCTTAATATCATCTTGTGTGTTTGGATGTATTAGATACACACGGTATTTCACATAACCCCACTTCAAAAAGTCAATTTTACTTAACTCTGGTGAATGAGCTGGCCATGCAATGGGTCCCACCCATGCTCCTGGAAATGGGTATTAAGATGATTATTAATCTAGTGTGATGTATCGGAGCTCCATCGAGTTACAACCACATTCTTTGACGAATATTAAGAGGAACGTTTGTCAAGTAATGGTAAATGATTTTATAAAAAGTCCAAATAAACCTGAGCAGTCCAATTAGGTGATCTCCAAGTATACCATCCCAAACATTCAAAAACCACCTAGTTTGACTATGGGTTGCTATAGGATGGGGATTATTTGGCTAATAATAATGGAAATTGTGTCTATTCACAGCTCCACTTTTATGAAACGTGACTTAGTCTCCAAAGAGGACATAAACAAAGAAATCCGTCTGATTGTGGATTTGTTGTTGAGCCCCATTCATTTTGGGATAGTAATCTTCTAGTAACTCTTGATGCAACTGGATATGGTATGGATACATCTTATTTTTACGCAGTATTCTTCGGACCTGTTAATAATATCATGTTGACGCGAGATTTCACGTTAAATTCATTTTTCTCGTTAAGTACAGGTTTTGTCCTTTCCTTTTGTTCATAAACTACTGAACCCGTACGATTAAAATGATCTACCAACCTTTCCAACGTTATTTTGTCGGGTTGTCTTCGTGCGGGATATCCCTCTTTCTAAATTCTTTATGCTAATAAACAATTTTTCATACATTCTCCCAATACTCATATCATGTCTGTTAATTCCTCAAGAGGAAAGTTCATTTTAAACAGTATATAAGTGTTTATAAATTAATAAACACTACACAAACTCAAAGAGGTTTGTTAAACGGCAAGCTGAATAATATCTATCTGTCATTTGTTCTCGGCTAACTTGTTATAAAAGAAATTGTTAATAAAATCTCTTTCTGTTATTAAACTGAGAATATAATTCATATATTACATGATACATTTTTGGTTACCTCCATTGGTTAAAATACAAAAACAATATCGCAGAATAGGCTATCAATTCGGTGATAATTTTATCACCAAATGTTGACATGATTTTAATGACTAAAATAGTTTACTGCCAAAATGACAAAAATTTTCAAAGAAATAAATAATTGTATTGATTATCCTTCAACTCTAATATTTACTATCAAAGTGACAGATCGTTCAAAATTGTAAACCTTAAGAAATATATTTTTTATTAACGTTCATTATATTCTCTTACCAAATATAACACGTGTTATGATTAATAATCGATGATAATCATAACACTAGTTATATTATACCCGAAAATTTCTCAGAAATTAACGATTTTAGCTGTAGAGAGTGCTTAATCAAAATGAAAGAAATTAAACTGCATTTTCACGTTTTAAAATAAAATATAGGGCGATTCATTTGAAAAAACCGGCAAAATCATGTGTTCGAGTTTTGGCTCGCTCTATATTCAATTGGTGCAATAATACAGAAATAGTGCTATCTCGTAACACCGTACCAATGTCAAAAAGTTATGCCTGGAAAAAATTATTGTTAAGTTGTTTTGTCTAGGGTATACAGGACGTTGAAATGAGAATGATTTTCGTGTACAATTGACCATAACTTTTGAAATACCCCGTATAACGTAATGAAACCTTATATTGGAAGTATGGCGGAGATGAGTTTAATCTAAATTTTAAATAATATATAGGGTATCTCATTTAAAAAAGCATGTTTGGTCCACCCTGGTAATATGTAACACCCTATAAATACGAAAATAATGTGAAGTCTGAAGTTGCCTATAATTTTGTAAATAACTTTTTTGTTACATTGTACTTCCCTGTATATATATATATATATATATATATATATATATATATATATATATTATATTATAATGTATATATATATATATATATATATATATATATATATATATATATATATATATATATATATATATAACAGTGTTCAGCGAGGAATGGGACAGTGCAATATCTCGAGAGCGGATGAAGATTTTTAAATTATGAAAATATTTTGTAAATATCTTCCAAGGGCGCACATTTCTTGGCACAAAGATTTGAATCAACGCCCATCACCGCCAGGTGGCGCTCTCACTTCAATTTTTAAATGCAATGCCCTATTTTTATTTCATTTTGGATTCTATGATATATTTGTGTTAACTTTTATTAAGACTCCTACCAACCTATCTTTTGTAGTTTCTGAGAAAAAATAATCCTTGGAATTTTAGCACAAAACTAATTTCAGGAAGTGCTCATAACATTTGAGTGATACAGACAAAATAGCAAATTTTATACCAAATGAAAGATAAAAGATTGTTCTTCCACAAAAATAATGCAGATAACGCCGAAATAATGCAATACACTGTACACTAAATTGTAAGGGGGACCAACTTATCACAGTCGTTGATTAAGAATCATGTGAAACATTTATCATGCCATGAAAACAAACGCGTAATGAAGTGTCTGTCAAGTTTCTGTCAGTTTACAGTTTCACTTTTGAAAATCGTCTGTGCATCTTCAAATTCCATAATTATGTTTACGTTTTCTAACGAAGAATATTTTGATATGGTAATAATTTATGGTGAATGTAGAAAAAATGCAAGGGCTGCACAAGTATAGTATGCTGCCAGGTTTCCCGATCGACGCCATCCCGGAAAAAATACATTTGTTCGTGTAGCAAATATTTTGAGGGGAACCGGTCATTTTCCTCACCGTTAGTGCGAGAATCGCACAAAGACAGCAACAGATGAAGCACACACCGTCGGTGTATTAGCATGTGTAGCTTATAATCTTCATGTGTCTGTGAGATCTGTTTCTGAAGAGTGTGCCGTATCAGTTGGTTCTGTTCATAAAATATTAAAATCTAATAAATAAAAACCATTTAAAATTCATTTGGTACATGGACTGCATGCAGGAGATCAAAATCGCAGACTTAATTTTATCACCGGAGTTTTTATGGAACATTATGCGCAAGACCCTAATTTTCTAGGTCGTATCGTGTGGTCTGATGAAAGTAATTTTTCAAACAATTGAATCGTTAATCGCCACAATTTCCATTGCTAGTCGTCAGAAAATCCTCATCGGGTAAGAGCAACCAATTTCCAAGTGAGATGGAACATAAATGTATGGTGCGGAATGATAGATGACAAATTGATTGGCCCATATTTTTTTAATGGTACCTTAACAGGCCAACGCTATTTGGATTTTCTTGAAAATCAACTGCCTCCTTTGCTTGAAGATGTAAATGTAAATCTGCGGCAAGTGATGTACTTTCAACAGGATGGCGCACAGGCGCACAATAGCGCAATAGTGAGAAATTATCTAAGTAGAGTGTTTCCGCAACGATGGATAGGTACAAATGTCCCATTATGTGGCCAGCCCGTTCTCCTGACCTTAGTCCCTTAGACTACTTTCTTTGAGGACATTTAAAGAGTGTAGCGTATGAAACAACTTCTAGAGATGTAGAGGAGTTACAAAACAAAATTATTATTGCTTGTGCAAACATACCACGAGAAACTTTAAGAGCGGCAACTAGTGTTACATTAATTAGGCGTTATCAAACGTGTGTAGAAAATGATGGAGAAACATTTGAACATTTAATTTAATTTGTATGCTTTCAATTAATAAAATTCCAAAAATTATTTTTTTTCTCAGAAACTACAAAAGATAGATTGGTAGGCGTCTTAATAAAAGTCACCACAAATATGTCATAGAATCCAAAAATGAAATAAAAAATAGGGCATTACATTTAAAAAATTGAAGTGAGATAGCGCCACCTGGCGGTGATGGGCGTTGATTCAAATCTTTGTGCCAACAAATGTGCGCCCTTGGAAGATATTTACAAAAATATTTTCTTAATTTAAAAATCTTCATACGATCTCGATATATTGCACTGTCCCATTCCTCTCTGAACACGCTGTATATATATATATATATATATATATATATATATATATATATATATATATATATATATATATATATTTATATATTTTTTTCTCAGAAACTACAAAAGATAGATTGGTAGGCGTCTTAATAAAAGTCATCACAAATATGTCATAGAATCCCAAAATGAAATAAAAAATAGGGCATTGCATTTAAAAATTGAAGTGAGATAGCGCCACCTGGCGGTGATGGGCGTTGATTCAAATCTTTGTGCCAACAAATGTGCGCCCTTGGAAGATATTTACAAAAATATTTTCTTGATTTAAAAATCTTCATACGATCTCGATATATTGCACTGTCCCATTCCTCTCTGAACACGTGTATAAATATATATATATATATATATATATATATATATATATATATATATATATATATATATATATATATATATATATATATATATACACACACACACACACACACACACACACACACACACACACACACACACACACACATATACGTAAATCAAATAGAGGCCACTCCTGTAACTTTTGAACGGGTCTTTAGGATGTAACTTTAATCCGCAGTAACAAAGAAAACAACTATTGGTAGTTTTACACAAATCGGTTTATTTCTTGACAAAAAAATTAAGAACCCAAGCATATACAAAATATAGTTAAACTAAATCTTTATAAAGTCCCTTTAACATAGATATATATCTACATTAGCTATAAAGGGTAATAATATTAAAACAACCGGTACCGGAAATCTGGATAGCTACTTTCTAGTAAACAAATCGGGAATTTTCATCATCACACAATGATTTGACTGATCGTTGCAATAGTACCATACACCTTTCTTTCTAGTGCTTCCTCTAAACAAAATATAAACAAAACTGACTTATAATATACCGTACTATGAACAAAACCTTTTATGCACTGTTCAACATCCAGCGTTCACCCTAGACATGAAATACACAACACCTAATAAAAGCAAAATAAGAGATAAAACCGTAGTTCTAGGAAGAGCTCTCCTTACAGTTTGCGTATCGATTTTAAGTCAACCGAAACATAACATAAGTAAGATATAAATACCCGAAACATATTAGCCAGATTTTACCCAAACAACAAAAAAATTTAGTAAATACATAAATAAAAAGATTACCTCGAGTAAGGTCTGAACCTATTACCTGTACTTTGCTAGAGTACCACGCACACCAACTTCGCTATCGATACTCAAGCCCCACTCGATGTAAATTTTTTCTTTGTATGTAGAACTGATGTAAATTCTAAATGTAATTAATATAAGCATTTTGATTTTAATCTCATTTTATTTAGAATTTACATCAGTTCTACATTCATAAGGACAAAATTTAAATCGATTGGGGCTTGAATTTTGATAGCACAGTTGGTTAGCGCGGTACTCTAGCAAAGTACAGGTCGTAGGTTCAAATCTTACTCGAAGTAAATGTTTTCTTTATATATTTAATCTACGCCAGTGCCATTATGACATATTTATCATCTTCATTTGGGTATCATTATGGCCTTCATAATAGCACCCAGTGCCATTATGAACTCATAATAACACGCAAATTTTAAAAAAATAAAAAACAGGCAAAAAGAAAGTTAGTTACAACTTTTACTTCATTATAAAATCTTTACCAACATTTATTTATTGTAAACATTAATTATAAAGTCTGTACAATTTGTTAAATTCAGTCCATCAGTGCGTGAAACTCATGTAAAACACAAAATTGAACGCAAATAATGACGTTGTCAAAGTAAAAATTGCAACAATCGACGAGCGCGGTTGCTATATCGACTAATATGGTCACTTAATAATTTTGAATTTTTATTTACAAAAACGTTTCTGATATTGTAAACAAATCGAATCTATGCAAAGAAAATCTATTTGGACTGGCGTAGATTAAATTTTGAATGATACACGTTCGATATGAACTTCGTGATGAAACTTGTGTAAATAAACCACTCGGCTAACGCCTCGTGGTTTAACTTTACACGCGTTTCATTATGACGTTCATATCGAACTAGTATCATTAATAACTATAATAAAATTAGCAATAATTTTCAATTACATTTTACCTTTGAACATATTCGTTCATAACAAAGGTTTTAATAATTTAATATGAGTCAAGTTGCTTTGGTATGTGTGAATCCTTGCGAAATTGCAGGCTCACAGTCCATTAATATAAGTAATTTGATTTTAACCTCATTATATTTAGTATTTACATCAGTGCTACATATATATATATATATATATATATATATATATATATATATATATATATATATATATATATATATATATATATATATATATATATATATATATATATATATATATATACAAAATTTACATCGATTTGGGCTTGGGTTAGTGCGGTACTCTCGTAAAGTACAAGTCGTAGGTTCAAATCCTACACGAGGTAAACTTTTTATTTATGTATTTCATCAAATTAATAATAATTTTTAATTACTTATTTACTTTTGAACTTATTCGTTCATAACAAAACTTTAATATTGGTCAAGCTGCTTTGGTATGTGTGAATCCTTGCGATATTGCAGGCTCACATTCCATTAATATTATTAATTTGATTCTAACCTCATTATATTTAGAATTTACACCAGTTCTACATACATAAAGACAAAATTTACATCGATTGGGGCTTGAATCTCGGTAGCGCAGTTGGTTAGTGCGGAAGTCTAGCAAAGTACAGGTCGTAGGTTCAAATCCTACTGGAGGTAATTTTTTATTTATGTATGTAATACAATTCATAATAATTTTTAATTACATATTTACTTTTGAACTTATTCGTTCATAACAAAGCTTATAATAGTTTAATATTAGTCATGTTGCCTTGGTGTGTGTAAATCCTTGCGATATTGCTGGCTCACGTTCCATTAATATAAGTAATTTGATTGTGACCTCATTATATTTAGAATTTGCATGAGTTCTACATATATAAAGACAAAATTTACATCGATTGGGGCTTGAATCTCGATAGCGCATTTGGTTAGTGCGGTACCCTAGCAAAGTGCAGGTCGTAGATCCAAATCGTACTCGTGGTAAACACTTTATTTATGTATTATTATAAGTTTTTGTTATGAACGAATAAGTTCAAATGTAAATATGTAATTAATAGATATTTATGTATTAAGGGCATAATCAGAAGGTTATGGTTCGAGGGAATGTTAAAAGCCCGACGCGAAGCGGAGAGTTTTTATATTCCTGAGAGCCATAATCTACAATTATGCCCGTGGTACATACAATGTTTTATTTTATTTTGCACCATGAAATTGGAACAAAATATTAAAAAGATTCAGTATTTTCGGCAAGTTTTTAAATGCAAATGCAGTGAAATAATGTCGACAGTAGGCTAATTTGTTGTTACTAAGATACTGTGATATTGCTAAATTGTTGCTAAGGTACTGTTTGTTTGTAAATAATTTGCATTCTAAAATGGAAGGTGAAAACGCAAAAACTTATTCACAAGAAATTTTTATAAAGAATAAATTTCTTTAATATTATTAATGTTAAATTAATAAAGGTTGTATAGTAAGGTTGCTGTTTCAATAATTCTTTCAACTTACGTGAAATATCATGTCATGGGTCAGCTGTCAATCATGCTGCTTAGCAACAATGACATTTCCGTGCTATAAAGACCACATTACGCCCGCATTTGGGAGCGTATAAAGAAGATTATGGTAGCAAAATAAAATAAAAATTATTATTAATTTTATTAAATACATAAATAAAAAGTTCACCTCGAGTAGGATTTGAACCTATGACCTGTACTTTGCTAGAGTACCGCGCTAACCAACTGCGCCATCAAGGTTCAAGCCCCAATCAATGCAAATTTTGTCTTTATATATGTACAACTGATGTAAATTCTAAATATAATGGGATTACAATCAAATTGCTTATATTAGTGGAATGTAAGCTTTCAATATCGCAAGGATTCGCACATACCAAAGCAACCTTTGAACTTATTCGTTCATAACAAAAACTTATAATAATTCAATATTAGTCGACGCACCCTTATTTGCGACTTTCGACAATACGACTAACCACCATCAGTATTTTGAAATTCAAAAACACGCCCACGCCCTCTGTCCCACCGGGAAGGCCCGGTGCACATTAATTATTTGTTACCTTCCGTGTTAATTTAATTTTCGTCCGTAATATTCTCTAGTTATTACACCAATTTTGATTATATTTTGCGCTAATAAAAGGCCAGCTCCATGGTAATAAGAGATGCATATGTGGTAAGTAAATAATTGCTCATTTTAGTATAAAACTGCTTGTGAAAAGAAAGCGAGTTACTTATGAAGCAAGAAGTGTGCATTCAGCAATAGGTGCTGTTAAAAATAAAGACCATTCTTTAGAAAAAGCAGTAACAATGCTTAAAGTGCCTAAGTCAACATTGGGAAAGCATTGCCGACAAAATAACTTGTCATCGAAAGTGGAAGAAAGCCAGAACTATCCGAAAATGATGAAAACGCTCTTGTTTTATTTCGAAAACAGTGCGGAACATTAGGATATGGATTTACTGAGAGTGAGACGCTTAAGTTTGTGCCCCAGTTCGTAAATGATACAAATATGAAAAGAAGATGCAATGAAAAGAGTCCTGGAGACCTATGCTTTACAAACTTTCTTAAAAGACTTCCAGAGTTGTCAAACAGAAAAGGCGAAATACTGGGACAACAAAGGGTTAGAGATGCTGATTCATATAGTATAACAAATTGGGATACAAGTTTAAAGAAGGTATTTAAGTAAGAAAAGATTACATCCGAGTATTGTGAAGTAATGCTTAATTTTGATGAATTAGGCTTTTCTCACGATCCGATAGACGTGAATCTTGTAGCTTCAATAGGCCTTAACCCTTTCAGGTACATAAGAAAACGGCTTGGTAAAAACTTGGTATTTTGGTGTTTTCTGACCAATAAAACCCAAATAAAGCGAATATGAACACAGATTTTCAAAAAAATATCGGGAAAGCTGTTTTCCGAGCGGGGACATATTTGTCTTTATGAACCTTAAAGGTATCAAATTAATACTCATATTCTTATTTTGCAGTTAGCGTGTTTTACATGTTTTTCCCTTCAGAGCGCTAAAAAATCATTACATTATTAAGAAAGTGGAGTCTTTTTATAAATTTTTAATAAATTAATCTAATTTATAGAAAATAAGTAAAAAAAGAGAGGTAAAAAAAAATGAAACAAAAAGTACAAATAACACTCAGGATCATGATTCATGACAATCTAATCCGTGTTTTTACGGATCACAAACTGAGTGCTCTAACCAGCTGAGATTTTTACCTACGTAGGCCTCTTTAGGCTGAATGGTATGAAACAAAGTAGTTTCTGTTTGATGTAAAGCAAAGATGGACATTACATTGTTGGCATTTGTTGTTTGTTCTGTTCTTATTCTGAGCACATTGGACACATCTTTTTCGTTCTGCTCTGACCATAGTGTGAGTTGGCGGAGTGGGTTTTGTTGACATTTTTCTTGTTCTCTGAGTTGTTATTACTGTGGTTGAGGCACGGTTTCGAGAAGAATAGTTCCTAATTAAAGCTCTTGCCACATTTTGTCTGAATTCTAAACTTGTCAACAAGGTTGCTTCATGATCTTTTTCTTCACATAGCTGACTGTAAACAATGTACGCGTTATTCATGCTAATGTTCAGGAGATCAAACACGAATCTGAGATAACATTTTATTCTTGCTTTACGGTAAACTTCATCAACCACTTTTTTTTGGTCCATCAAATCGACTCCACCCATGAAATTATTATATTGGGACACCATATCTGGGCAAGTTACAGTGATTCTTTCAGCAGATCCAGCTTGACGGCGGGTAACTGTTTTTGTCGGAATTGGTGACAAGAAATTGTTCAATAAGCAGACTGGTTTATTGTCCATCCATTTAACAAATGCGATGCCATCAGCACTTGCTTTGAAAATATCCCCGCGTTTCATGTTTACATCAGTTATTATTTCTTTCCGCATGTGTTTCCTATTTGCTCGAACTGTACCACAGGCCTTAATATTAACAATGTGTAGTTGTTTCTGCAGCGAAGGAGAGTTGAAAAAATGATCAAAATAAAGTTCAACACAAATGCCTGATAAAGATCTGGATAATTGCAATACTACGGATTCACCTAGCCCTGTCTCTGTTCCAGATAATTTTTTTCCAGTATATACATCAGCTTCTAAAAGGTAACCTGTTTTTGAAGCACAGCGACACCACATTTTGAATCCCCATTTTATTGGTTTTGGCTTAACATATTGTTTCATTATGTTATGGCCTTTAAATTTCACCATATGCTCATCAATAGACTGCTGCTTTGTGGAGGATAGAGCTTTTTGAAATCTATCATTTAGAAAGTTCAACACAGGTCTTATTTTGTATGATCAATCAAATCCAGTACTAGTAGGAGCTGGCTGGGCCTCAATATTGCAAAAATTGTTTCCTTATTTCCTCAAATCTTCGAAGGGTAGAACATGGTAGCTAATTACATAATTCATGCCGAAAAATGCTCTCAACTCTTCCAAATTTGATGAAAATGTAATACCACATTGTTCAGCGTATCTAATACTCTCAGGCAATATAATCGTAGTTATTAGAACATCCAAACCACAAACAGCTTGAAATACTTCAAGTGGGGTAGGGAGCTCAAAACTATTTTCAAAAACCAATACCTTACCGTGTGTAAATATGAGATCATCATGGAAAATGTTTGGGCTGTGTATACTTTTTTTTCATCTAAAAATATTGTTTGGTATTCTACGGTTATTTGAACTTGCTGGTCCGGCAGTTGTAATTGCAACCGAATCATTACTTGGCTGTGAAGTGCTTGGTTAACAAGGTTCAGGTAAGACAGTTACATTTGCCGGTTGGGGAGGCCCAATCACAGTTGTTTCAATACCAGCCTCAACATCTGCAGTTAGAAACTCAATACCTTCTTGATCCAGAAGCAAATCGTCTTCATAATCACTATCGTCTGGTGTGAGAAGTTGTAAAAGTTCGTCTTCCTTTAATGCAAATTCTCTTACTGGACGAGGCATAATTCTGAAAAGAGAGAGAAAAAGAGGTGTTTTCATTGAGATTAAAACCAGAAAAGTAAAATCATATGTCAATTCTTCCATTTAAAAACTAGGAATGAAAAGTTACCATTGAGGTGCATTGGGACACCGGTGTCCCGTTCAGTTTTTGATGGTTTCGGGACTCATACAAAAAAAATCAAGATGTCGATATTATTTATAGAAAATAAACTTACCAGTCAGTACAATATCTTCAAAATATTACAATAATCAATTATACTTTAAAAATCATAATGAACTGAAAATCACTGGTCAGACAGCATGGACTCGATGTTACTTCTAAAGCTATTACCGACTAACTGAAATCAGAATTGAGCAATTGAACTACCAAAACAAAAGACAAATATATGAGGACTCATTAAATAACAATCAAAACAAATCATCTCAGGTAATTGACAAAGATATCAGCAGACAAAGTTGTGGGACAAATATGTCCCTTGTACCTCGAGAGGTTAAAAGAGTTTCCAAAAACATTGCCGGGTCTGGTAAAAAAATTATTAAGGTTCTAGTTTGCTGCAGTGCTAGCTGCAGCAAAATGCCACCTTTTACTATATTCGAAGGAACCTACGTTTTGTCTTACTGGATACCTGAAAATAACTATGCAGAAACTGCCTACACTACGCAAAACAAAGGTTAGGTTACTTATTAGTCAGACGCAAGGTGCATGATTTACGATTGAACTTCCGTTTAGTAATATATAGGAGCATCGGGATTTTACACATTATGAGTGGTATAATCTCTGTAACTGTTTTTGTAACACGTTCATTTGCTAATTTGGTAAACTTTAAGGTTTAATGCCGTTAATTAAAAACCAAAACTGTACTGCTGATTTATGTTCAATGCTCATGTAGGGGTTCCTTTTATAACCATTAGATTCATACGATATTGATCGAACAGTAAGTGCAATAAATTTAGTTTAGGTCTTCCAATTAGTCAAGTCTTGTAAAGTCTTGAGTAATAAATAATAAAGAGCATATCGAAATCAGCTTATTCCACCAATAAAATGGAAAGTAAGAAATGGGATGTTATGCTTTCATTCAGTTTAAATTCCCAATATTAAAGCAGGATTACAATTAATCTTATTTGTATAGATAGGTGCATTAAGCTAAAATGTATTATTGTTGTTTGTTCGTTAAATGGTATACATTAGCATTAGCTTGATATTAGGGATTTGTCTGTAATTAATCAAACGTTTGTCAAGTTCCACGATTAAAAACACAATAACACCAACTTCTAAAATCGCTTTTTGCTTTGCTATATATAACGTCATTATTTATCTTAATAAATATTTCTGACATTAACACAATAAGGGATGTATTTGATGATTTTCACATTAGGGTATGGACGGAGAGTTTTTAACAATAGACTTATCCTGCCTCAATGACGTTTTCCTTCGATTATGAACGTATTTAATATTAATATCTTGCACATCCAATTAAGTACTTATTACTATTTAGAGGGAATAAACTTATACGTTTGTAATTCTTTAAAGTAAAATTTAATTAGTGAACCATTAAAAATTGGTACTTATTGAAATATGTTTATAATGCATATGTGTAATTATTTTTATTACTTTGATATTTACCTTCATAATGTATTTTCTAATATATACATTTATCGTAGTTCACGGACAATAGCTCAATTTTTGGAGGGGTGTCTTATATAAAGATACTTACTTTAGTATCCAATCAAAATTTTTAGCGTAAGAGCAGAAAGCACTACTCCACCAATCGGAAAATCATTAAATTCCCTACACTAGAACGAAATGGATTGTAGGTATATAGGGTGTCCAGATTTCGAGCAAGTTGTAGGTAAATAATAGAAAGGAATCGATAATATCCATAAACTTTGTGTGCATTGGTGCCCACATGATTATATACAGGGTGTCCCAACGATAGAGTAAAGTAAGTTTATGCTTAACTAGAATTATTTGTGTAAATATTGTATGGACCATGGGGTAGAGGTAAGAAGTGTGCATTTTTTTAAAATATTGGAAGTTATACAGGGTGTGCCAGAAAAGCAGGACGTGAAAAAGTATGATTAATTTTAAATAGAAAACACCGATATTAGATTTTAGTTTTTAATTCTACGTGTCCATACAAACATATTTTGTCATACAAAAGATTGGCTGAAAGTTTTAGTTCTTGAGATATTCGCGTTTAAAGATTATTATGGTCATTTTCGTGGGGTTGATGAATGGGCAATTGTTCCGTTATTTCACAATAAAAAAAATTGATATTTCGTGTAAAAAATGAGTGATATTATACTAACGTTTAGACCGAGTAGTATTTCTAATTTTCTCAACAGGGTGTTTGTTATAACCATTCAAATTTGAAAATTCTCAAATTAAAAAAATCAGTTTTTTAATTGCACACCCTATATATTTTATTTCATTTTATTCGGGATTAAAAATCTATCATTTTGTCAAATATATCCTATATCTATCTTTGATAGTTTTCGAGTAATTTCGATTTTTTCACACTAGCTACTTTATTTTCGATAACATTGCATTGCATGGATCTTGGTAGCCATGGAAAATAATAATTGCGTTACTAAGATACAAAGGTTTCCTACTTGTCAAAATAAACACATACTAAAATTTGTCGTTTTCGCAATTAACTTGTTATCAATTCTTGTATCAATTATGGATTATTCGACAAATGAATTAATTGATATGATATACGTGTTGAGCGAGGCTGAAAAAAACCCTTTATTGGCACAACGAATCAACAAAATGAAATATCCTGAACGTCGAATACCTACTACTGTTGGCTTGGAAAATTTGATGGATAGATTTGATTCTAGCGGTAGTGTTAAATACTTCAAACGTAAAGTTGTTAATAAAAGGGCAGCTAATGAAGAAAAAGAACTTGAAATATTATTAAATATTCAAGAAAATCCCCAAGTGAGTTCTAGAACATTAGCGACGATATTTGATACCTCCAAATCAAACGTGAATCGAACAACGCTGAAGTATAAGTACCATCCCTATCACATTGAGCTTCACCAAGAATTGCGAGAAGAGGATTTTGCAAGACGAATTGAATTCTGCAATATCATTAATCAATGGCTGCAATTAAATAACAACTTTTTGTGCTCCATAATGTTTTCCGATGAGGCGACGTTTAAAAGTAATGGGGCTGTAAATCGGCATAATATGCACTATTACGCCATTGATAATCCATTTTGGCTACGAGAAGTTCAAAACCAAAATCATTGGTCACTAAATGTGGTGTGGTATACTTAATGACCAAATTATCGGTCCCTATTTTTTGATGATCCATTAACGGGCTGCAGCTATTTGCATTTCTTACGTGAAGAATTGCCTGTGTTACTTGAGGATATCAATTTAGAAGGACGACTAAATATGTGGTTGCAACAGGATGGTGCACCTCCACATTTTTATCGGGACGTAAGAATTCTTGAACCAGCAATACCCGGAGAAATGGATAGGACGTAATGGCTTTATATTATGGCCACCCAGGTCATGCGATTTAACTCCACTGGATTTCTTCCTATGGGGATACATAAAAGATCGGTGTATATTATTAAACCTACAACAAGGGAGGACATGAAAATAGAATTCGCGAAGCTTGTCGCACAGTGACCCTCTTATGTTATCCGAAGTGAGACAGAACATGAGAAAAAGGCTCAATATGTGTATTCAGCAAGAAGGCCGTCTATTTGAGCATTTACTAAGACGCAATGTTGAATAATTATTGAATTACTGTTTCTCATTAATACAAACTGTTAATATTCTCGCTTAGGTGGTTTGTTTTATTTCGTCGCAATTGTTTTCCATGGCTACCACGATCCACAATAATGCTATAGTATCGTATGTAACGTAGCTAGTGAGAAAATCGAAATTCCTCGAAAACTATCAAAGATAGATATAGGATATATTTGACAAAAATGATAGATTTTTAATCCCGAATAAAATGAAATAAAAATATATAGGGTGTGCAATTAAAAAACTGATTTTTTTAATTTGAGAATTTTCAAATTTGAATGGTTATAACAAACACCCTGTTGAGAAAATTAGAAATACTACTCGGTCTAAACGTTAGTATAATATTACTCATTTTTCACACGAAATATCAATTTTTTGTATTGTGAAATAACGGAACAATTGCCCATTCATCAACCCCACGAAAATGACCATAATAATCTTTAAACGCGAATATCTCAAGAACTAAAAACTTTCAGCTAATCTTTTGTATGACAAAATATGTTTGTATGGACACGTAGAATTAAAAACTAAAATCAAATACGGGGTGTTCTATTTAAAAAAATCATACTTTTTCACGTCCTGCTTTTCTGGCACACCCTGTATAACTTCCAATATTTTAAAAAAATGCACACTTCTTACCTCTGCCCCATGGTCCATACAATATTTACACAAATAATTCTAGTTAAGCATAAACTTACTGTACTCTATCGTTGGGACACCCTGTACAAGGGGAAAAGTGTGGAATAGAATGTGTACCTAACTTGTGAAAATACAAAAAAATTATAAAATTTGTTACGTTCTCTGTAATATGGTGGATATTTATATTAAGGGAATCTTATCGATATTATTATTTGCAGTTATTACTGATGAATCACAAGTGAATCCATCGATGTTCCATGCCAAATCGATCAACATCTCGGATTGAGATCAGTGGTCCATTTTGACTCGTTCACTAGTGTAGCGTCCCCCAGGTACCCTATCTTAGAAAAGTGTAATTTGAACTTATTTTCAATAATGCAAATCTAAGAACAAAACAATAGCTAGGTGGTTTCTTCTTGACTTTACTTACAATAATGTCACTATGATTCAAATTTATTGCTTGCCTTACATTGCCTTTCTTGGCAATAATCAAAACATCAGAATTTATGTACAAGTCTGATATTTAATTACTCGCAAACCTCAAATCTGATCAAAAGAATTGGTTGTCTAGTGGTAGGCACGTTGTGCTATTTGAACTAGATAGCCTGGATGAGATTAAATGTTGCATCATATGGGGCAGGTAAACAATGAAACTACTCAAATTAAAATCAACGAGCTTTGCGCAAGGATGGTTCAACCCGTTAGTGTACTATGTTGGGAAAGAACCACCAAGAAAACCCAATTTATTAATAAATAAGTAATTGCCAGTATATTAATAAATTAAGTAACACAAAAAGGTAATGAAAGGGTTAAATACAGAGTGTTTCCTAAGTACGGTACATAACATCAGGAGAGTATTCTGCCACTAAAATAAAGGCAACTTTGCTTATAAACTCTGTCTCAAAAACGCTTCGATACGTTAAGTACAGGGTGTGAAAGTTTCATTGAAAAATTACAATTTTTTAACATTTCCATAACCACTTGAGGCATTTCAATAAAATTTTGCAGTGTTTCAGAGTTACCAGCGGTGCGTATTTTATGCTAAAACAGGCGGATTTACTATAATCAGCGGCGTGCAGGCAGCATAATCGTAATTTGAAAGAAAAAAAATGCGGTACACCACTGTTTCTAATCTTTCTCAACTTTTTTTGGATTGTCTGTTCCATTTGGACGAAAAAATGGCTCTCGTCTTTTTTTCCTAAGACTAGTCGTTGTTACGTGTTTATCGTGAATAACGTGTATTTTCGATAACTTCCGTTACGTTATTTAATGAATGAACTAATTAGTTACATCTAAATAAATATTTCCGTATTCGTTGGTGGAATGTTTTTAATTTCGTACCTCAAAAATTATTTTTCGCATCTCTACAGTTAAACTAATTTATTTAACGTACACATCTTTTTTTTATTCCTTTATAGATATAAATTTGGTATTTAAACAAGTTGCGCCATCTCGAAGATTTAGAGTCTTGTTTTAAAAGACAACAATGGGATATCTGTAAAATTTATTTATCAAAATTTGGTTTTAACATTCTTATCTAGTTTGAATAGTTTTGACAGGTTTGCAATATTGCTTTTGTTAGGGCGTTGTTCCTGATCTTTCTTTTACTTAAGCCGCCATTTTCCGATGGGGAGATTGATCTTCAAGAAAAATTTTTCCTTCCGTTTATAAGATGTTTAAGCATCGTTTCTGTGGAAAATTTTCATATAAGGTAATGGTTTTGGTATAAAACCTTACTGACGCTTTACAAGCGGATCTTATTGAAATTTTCAATCTTCATATCCTCGGGTAAGTTTAACACATGTTCGACAACTTTTAGTAAATCGATTCTTTCATTTAGGCACTTTCGCACGATTAATTAAATTTATAACAAAGGTCTGTTGAAACGAAATCATCGCTATCGGCTCTAAACATCTAAAAAGAGCGCCTTGATACCGGCGAAATAAACAGCTATTCGTTATTTATATACATAACTAGCAACTTGGAATTCACTACCGATCACCTCCGTACCTATTCCTACTGGAATGCTGGCTCTTAGCTACTGATTAGCTGTCTTGGTTCTACAATGTAACTACCACCTTCGAAACACGAAGGGCATTTACAGTTTGGTAATTCTTCATCAACGGTCAGAATTCTTTATTATTCAATATACACAGGATTTGTGTAATGAACAGTGTATTGCTAAAATTAGTACAACAGAGTTAGGTTACATTTGGGGTTTAACCTTATTTACTTACGTGTAACAAAAATTTATCATTTATAATAACATGCTTTTACTGGAGGCTAAAGTGGTTGAATAATTTAGAGTTTGATTTGTTCAATTTGTAATTTCTTTCTACATACCAAAAAGAAAGAAGAAAAAAACCACACCTATTATTCACTGTGACGTTGACCTACTTAGTTCGCTACCTTCACACGGTAGTTGCGCGTTGAAGCTCCTGTTTGTAAAATACATTATATACAGTGTGGAACAGATATCGAGGTCGTATGAATTACAGTCATTGTTTGAAACTATATATATTTATATTCAAATTTAGAATTTCTGTAACTTTTCTGTACTTTGTCTTTCATTAATATTAATTATTTGTCATTACGGATAATTTTGTTCAGAGCAGGTTTTGCTGTAATAAAAATTTCTGTACTATTGAATGTCTTGCTGCCCTTCTATGCCTTGCACTGAACAGACTATCCAGATAGTTCTATTTAATACCACTTCTTAAGGGTTTTAATAAAATTCAAGAAACCGAAATCAAAACCATTGGGGATTTAAATTCTATTTTGTGAAACGTAGGCAAGCCGTTTCAAAAATTAAGCACTACTATTTTCATTGTGGATCTATTTTAGATCGCACTTTATGGGTTACTTTCGCCCTTTCGGCTGCGATTTGTAAGTACTTACAACCGTCGGGAGGGGCACAATTAACGAAACTTTTCTTTTACATTTAGGGTTCGATTAACGAACTAAATACATTATTTAGTTGTTTTTATTCTTTGTGGACATCTGCGACGGCCCACCACTTGCCATCGTCAGGGCTGAATTATAATTATGTTGTAAGTTAAGATTGTTATGAATACTTTGGGGGAAAACTAGCATAGTATCATATTTGTTTACGTTCGATATTTATTCGACAAGTATTAATTTGAGTTTAAATTAAATTAAATAAACGATTACTGTGTGGTTGTTCGGGTAAAAGTTTGTCTCTCTTTAAATTGTTCCTTTTTTTGGAGCACTACCTGTTTCAGGTTTTACAGGGCCTGCTCCTACTCTACTCCTCTTTTCCTTTTCTTTCCTTTTCTCCCTTTCCTGACTAAAACCTGTGGCGCCTATCCTTTAGTGGCTATCTAACCACGTCAACACCATTGTAGCAACCCTCCAAAACCCCACGCATCCAAGTGCTCTGCGGTCAAACGACCGTACGCAGGAGCTTAGTCGAGTGCACTTTCAAAAAAATGTTTACATGCAGGTTAGACATGTAGCATCGTGTTTGAGTAAAAAAATAAAAAAAACATTTTACTGCTCCGTGACGTAATATTCAGTGTTCATGAATCAGTCTCGTGGCAAACTCATAATAAACCTATACAGAAACTAAAGTTTTTTCATTGCTTTTAATTATTTTTCAGCTGTTTTAACAATGTACAACAAAAAAAGTTATTTAAAATTTTTGGTCTAATACTACGGGTTCAGCCTTAAAAAAAAGGAATATTCGTATGAAGGTATGAATATGTATTTTATTATCCAGACATTTTACTTGTCACCGTATTTATCTTTGTGTAAAGCATTCAAAACATAAAATGAATAACTTTACTAACGTTGAATTTCTCAGATGCATTTCATTTATGGCTAGCAAATGGAAATTCTGTAGAAGCTCGGCGAATTTATCATGAACGTTATCCGAATCGAGTAACGCCATGTGCTAAAACATTTAGAAAGCTGCACGGCAGATTGAGTGAAACCGGCAGTTTTAAGCATAAGTCGGAAGTTTCTGGTAGACCTCGAACAGTAACAACGCCTGTGCTAGAAGATGGTATACTACGAGAAATAGAAGAAAATCCTTCTACTAGTACCAGAAAGATAGCACAACAGCTTCAAGTAAGTCCAAACACTGTTTGGAAAGTTTTGAAAATTTCTCTACTATTTCCGTACCATATACAACGAGTACAAGCTCTGTTGCCGCGCGATTTTCAACCAAGGCTAAATTTTAGTAGGTGGATACTCCAAACAATGGTTCATAACAACATTTTTTTGAGTACAGTTTTATTTACTGATGAGGCAACTTTTTCGCGAGAAGCTATTATTAACTTTCATAATGAACATATTTGGGCGGACGAAAATCCCCATGCCTTAAGAGAAGGTCGCTTTCAGCAAACATTTTCACTAAATGTATGGATAGGCAGGTGAGATCTAATTTATGGTTTATGGACAACGATGCCCTTGCTCATTTTAGCCTTGTTGCACGTCAATACTTCGACAACACTTTTCCTAATCGCTGGATTGGTCGCGGAGGTCATCACGCTTGGCCACCTCGCAGTCCCGATCTGAATCCTTTGGACTTTTATTTATGGGGTCACCTCAAGTCACTTGTGTATAAAACACCTGTATTAGATGAAAATGATTTAAGAAATCATATAATTCAAAGTTGTAATGCCATAAGAAATACTTCAGGACTTTTGAACGAGTGAGAGACATTTTTAATGAGACGATTGGAATCGTGCGTTCTATCAGAAGGTGGCCATTTTCAACACACTTTAATTCTGTGTCAGTGGTGATTACTTTTATGATTGCTATTTGTAATTAAATAATATAACAAATTAAAATGGCGTTGTATTCATTCATGAACGTTTAATTACAATACATTACAATTTAATACAACTTTTTATTGTACATTGTTAAGACTTTAAAATAACCAAAACATTGAAAAACTTTAGTTTCTTTACAGGTTTATTATGAGTTTGTCACAAGACTCATTCATGAACACTGGTTATTACATCACGGAGCACTACAATGCTTTTTATTTTTTACTCGAAAACGACTTGTCTTAGGAAAAAAGACGAAAGCGATTTTTTATCCAAATGGAACAGACAATCCAAAAGAAAATGAGAAAGATTAGAAACCGTGGTGTACTGTCTTTATTTTAGAAGATTTCAGCTTACTGAGCCCGCGTACTAAATGATTTTAATACGTTACGTAGGCATGTAGAATTGTTTGCTGCGAGCTTTAATTACATCAAAAATACCTACTTACATTTTAATATATTCCATTTAGTTAAACTCTTCACCACTTAAGATACGTGGTTTAAAGCTCGGCTCCTGGGCGATTAATTATAGATTAATTTTTGGAAAAGTTTACATTAGCGTTTCTACTCTTCTCAAATGTGCACGATAAAATTATTTATAGACGGAACGGTTTACAATGTGTTACGTGCACAAAAGGATTTCGGAGAAAACGGAAAAAGTGTGCTGTAACATGAATTAAGGAATTAACCGGAAGCTCTGTCGGTCGGTTGGGAACTCGGATGCGTGTGTGTTTGGGTAGGAAAGTACACAGAATGATTATACAGTTAAAATAATGTTTAACGTCAACCTAAGTCCCAGAAGGTAAAAGGTCAGACTAGGAAGTTTATCCTAGACCGCAGCAATAAAGTAAACACTATTGATCGTTTAACACAACTAAATTTAATGATAATAAAAATTATATCCCAAATTAAATTATTCTTGAATAATTACGCAAAATTCAAAAAAAGATATTTAGCATTGCTCGACATCCAGCGTGGACCCTTAGAAAACATAAACACAACAGCCTATCAAAATTAATTACCTAAAATAAACCAAAGTTCCAGGAAGAGGAAAATTAAACGAGTTGCAATCTAAACTCCAAAATTAATAAAAGCAACAAAAATATACTTAGATTTCTACCAACACTTTTTTTTCTTTAAACACAAACAAAGTTAAATTTACCTGTAATTAAAAGTACAAATCAGATAATATACAAAGTATAACTTTTCCTCAGCAAGTGCATGTGTTAAGTTACTACGATCTCCAAACGTATATATCTTTTTAATTGTTTATTAGTTTTTTGTAAATTTTTTTGTCTATTCTAGGGTTTAATTTTTGATCATCATGAGGTTTATAAATTTTCTACCTCTCCAGTCCTGGGTTCTAGGTGTTTTGTGGGAAAACATATTTTAGGAGATTGAGATATATTAAGCTAGAGTGCAAGAAGGTGCAATAGTGGATAGATAGAGTTATCCTTCATCGTTGCGGTTGTCGTCATCATTTATATTTTTTGGATTGAGATTATAATAGCAAAGCCGAAATGATTGCAAACGGAAAGAAAATTGAATAGCTGCCTTGTTATGATGGCGTGTGCTAATACATTTAATTATAGTATAAGTAAATATACTAACAAGTGAAGTACAGACCATACAACAACCATTTATCATCAAGCATTTACACAAAAATCTAAAAGTTAGATAATAGCAACCCTATGTATCAGTAGTGTAGTTCATAGAAGTACACATGTTAACATATATCATGAATCACTATGTATAGTGAATCTTATTAAAGTGAGTATCAAAGTTCAAATTCTTTACTTTAAACAGTTGTCAATTTCCAAAGTAGTAGTGACAGGATATACCATATGTTTAAATATTCTACCAATTTTTTTTATGTCAAAGTAAGATCATTATACATGAAAATCGTCGAAAGGTTGATGTTAAAGTTAACAATTATAAACAGGAGCAATTTTGTAAATATGTTAATAGAATTTTTATTAAAGCTGACATAACCTTTATGTTTATAGATATCTAATCTAGTTTACTGTCCTACCGTTAAATGTTCAACCAGAATCGGCACAAACACCAATCCAACAAATTAAATATTATCTTTGTGATGGTAAATTCGTCATAGTAACAAATAACTTTCTAAAAATACTCGATAAGGATCACAGCAATTTTTCACAAAGCGAGAGCTTCTTCTCGAAGTGGAAGGAAAAAATATAGTAAAATGAACTCACGAGTACGTTGTCTGCGTATAATTATTGAACTGAGCGTTATATTAAACATAAACCTAGTTGTTTTTTACTGATGAGATGACCCAAAGTGAAATAATAGGAATACTGTCCCTTCACCTGACTTTTCGCAGACCATTAATATGTTAATATCATAACTCGAAGGACCATTGACTAGCTATAGTTTGTATAATGGTTACAGCGATCTCTTGAAGAATGTAGTACGATAATAGCAATCGCAGGAAGAAAAAAAAAGAACCTAAAGGAATTCCCACCTTTTGATATGAGTTGTATATATATATATATATATATATATATATATATATATATATATATATATATGGTTGATTTTAGGTTTCCGCGAGTGTAGTATGAAACACTGTTGTTTATCCGGGCGTTGTCTCGCGTCTGCTGGTGATGCTTCTGACTCCTGCCAGTACAAAAACGACGTTTCGGCAAAGTCTCATTTGCCATTTTCAAGTTTTCTCCTTCTCCAACTGATTTGTTCGGCTCTGTGTTACTCGAATCGAACTGAGGTCCTGCTGTCCTGTCTCCTGTTTATATTTGGTGTTGTGTACTTTCACTGCTTTCACTCTTTTTCCTGCTTTCACTTTCCCTTCTTTCTCTTTCTCGGTGTTGGATGGTACTGCTGTGCATGATGTTGGTATGGATGGTTCTGGTTCGGGTGATCGTTTCCTTGTGTGACGATGTTCTGCTAGTGTTATCTGAGATAATCTAAGAAATACTAGATGGGATTACGTATTCACCGGGAAAGTAAAATGGGTACGCCTATGACGAAATTTGATCGAAATTTAAAACTGGCCAATGATAATTCGTGAATCGCAATTCAAGGTGAACGCATTTAAACTATTCAAAATTCAGACATAAATATAACCTATAATTTTGATTGAAAATCATTAGATATTTTATTGATTAAAAGGGATATTTAGGAAAAGGATTTATAATTCGAAGGGTTATAAAGGTAGGGTACTAACAAAGGACAGATATTAAGAATATATTATAATTTTAGGATGAATGTCAGAAATTGAACACAAATAAGGGTGGCAAAAATTGAGAAAGAAAGAAATGGACCGTAGCAGACCTTCTAGAAGTCTTGTTTCTATTTCATGGGTAAATATGACAACGCCCGATATAATTAAGTGGTGGAATATGGGGTGGGAGTGAAACCTTTGCAACGCCTAGTAGGAATTGAGCTCGATGCCTCATTCCTTTTGGCAATTAAAGATTTGTGAGAGCGGACACGAACCTGTAGACTGCCTCTTTTCATTTTCCATTTTGTCGTTTTGTCTTTTGCAAGGTAAATTTTATGGGCAATCCGATTCTACATCTGGCAATATTTCTTCATCGTGATCTGATACCTCTTCCTCTGATAATTCTAGCGCAGATTCTGCGTTGTGGTCACTCTCTTCAGCCACATCTGCTTTCACGTCATTATCTGATAATTCATTCTAGTCTTCTTCGTCAACAGGGCTTTTTTCCCCACTAGAAATCTCATCGAACCATCTTTTCCACACTTCAGGATCCCTGCTTCTTCTTATGCGTTTTTTTTTTCTCAGACATACCTCTACCTACAATGTATTGTATTAGTGATACATTCAATAGAAATAAAGAAAAAATACTAACCCAAGCTGGTCAAAATAAAGAATATAGCTTACAACCGCACCGACCAACTGCATTCAATTCACTGATTAGACAGAGGGATTCAATACCAAGAGCTACCCAGAGGCGTAGTCGGTTTAAAAGAAAAATTTAAGAGTTAAATTTGTTCAAACAGAGGCGGTCTACGATCGTAGATCGCGCGACTAACCGAGAGTTAAAAGAACGGTGTAAACAAATTCATTCACGGGAATAATGGACACACACAGATGACTTGTTATTTAACTTTTACCTGAAAACGTAACAAACAGACCGACAACGATGTTACTACTGTACTATCGTAGGTTTGCTTATTTGCGCAATAGTAATTATTGTGCATTCTTTCCTCAGACGTTCGCAAAGGCAGGGCAGGAAGACTCAGACTTGCACTGACATGTTAATAAACACGAATATGAGGAACAAACGGCGTGTTTAACAGGAAAGTACTACTGATTATGAAAATATTTTTAAAAATATGAACTGGTAGTTTGTATGTACCCACACATTAAAGTGAATCAATCTTAAAGTGAGTCGATGTAATTTTGTTCGGGATTGTCAGAGGAAAGTAAGTACATCTTTTTTCATAAAATTTTAATTTTCAACTCGTAAGTAAGTAGGCTTGAAAACTGTACGCGGTTAATCATTATCGCTTCTTAGAAACCATACAAGAACGGTAATGTGAAATCGGAATTTCTACGTTATAGAAAGTTGTTTTAATTTATTAAAGAATTGATTTGTTCTTTCGGGAAGCGGATTTTAATACTTAACCAATATTCTGGATACGAACTACAGGCTGTTCGCATTAAGGGCTGGAACCGTATTTAATTATGTATCTGAGCACGAGAGGATTTTTCGTGTTTTAATGACTGGAATAAAGGGTGACAACGGTCTTAGTCAGGACGATCTGACCGGAAGCGGGTTTCTGCATATTGCTTGGCAGTCTTTTGTCTGTTAACTTTACTGGCTAACCAGTTCGGTCGTGTTTATGTTAGGTATGTATTAATTATCCAAACAGGCGTACGCTCCATTGGGTAATTAGACGGAAACTGGACCGAACAGGCCTACGCCTTTCGGACAAGCAAGGTAAAGGAAAATACCTCTACAGGCGCACGCCCTTAGGGGACAAGTCCTTTAGGAAATCTCAGTACTTTTCAGACATACGCCTAAAAGCAAAGAGGAGGATTCTGTGTAATAGTATAGGTCTATATACGCGCACTTACGCACAAGATAAGTGTCACTGTACAGGTATTGCGCGCTGCTTTTCATACAAGATTGATTAATAATCTACCAAAGGCAGAAAAGAAATCTTCATAACGCGACACTGGTCGAAAAATATGATAGAAAATTTACAACTTAACCCTGAATGAGTCGGCAGGTAGAACTAAAATAAAACGGGTAAGTAGGTCGATAAAACCTCAGGACGAAAGCAGCAAGATAGGTGAGACTTCAAGGCAGAAGTCAATACCATAACTAACCTTGCAGGAAAAAAAGGAAAAGGCCACGTATTTTCTTCTCTCTCCAAGGGAGAGGGAGGGCTACTTGAGCTTTCCAAGCTCTTTCGACCATAATGATGAATTCCCAGCATACACACATACATTACCTATATATTCATAGCGCGATTAAGGATGAGTTTGATCGGGATAGGATCGGACGGAACGGAGTTATAGTTCTGAGAAGGAAAATACTGCAACAGCATTCGCCTAAGTAGCCACACATGCCGCTATATGTGTATGAGGAAAACCACCTAAAAAGCTTCATACAAAGTAGATAGTAACGGGAATTGAACTCATTACCTCCCCAATGTTAAGCAGGTCGTGTCACCACTACTCTACGAGCTCGGTAATTAATCTCCCGTCGCGGTTCTCCTTACATATTCCGCGCTTTAACGTGATTGCATGAGAGAATGGGGATGACGCTTTAGTGGGATCTCGCGTCGAAATCTAAAACGATTTCTGAATTATGCAAGAAGGGGTAAAAATTAATTCTTAACCACATCGGAGCACTTTTCTGTAACATAAACGGATAAATTAAAATTATTAATTTGCGGATTTTTGTACACATTTATGGATCTTGACAACTTTGGGCAAACTTTCAGCGTAAATACATCCTCCAAGTGTTTAACAAGCACGTGCACTTTATAAACATTTAAACTCGTGTCTACATGTAAACCAAACAAACAACAGATTAGAACAAGTTACCAAACATCGACGAAACAAACGACAGACAGAATATTTTAATAAGCACGTGCACTTAAAAACAATTAAACGCGTACATGTAAACGAAACAAACAAGATATTGGCCGTCTACGTTACGAAAAGCACCTTCCGCGTGCCAACCTCAGGTGACGGTACAGTACGGTACCCACCGTTGGATTCCGGGCACTGTCCCACATATAAGCGCGTGCAACAATCGGTCAGTCCCGAATGGATTAAAAATTGGAACAATATAAATAATTATTTTCTTTTCTTTTCCGAGCGAAATCTTTCCATTATTATCCATCAGTATTCAACCTTATGCGTTTTCAATAAGATCGCGGACAAAAAAGTTCGTTGAAGCGTTGTCCTTCGTATGCTCAGCATTTTTTTCCCAAAAGTTGTTCCAGTGGAGGAGTTCTACCTGCCTTAGAAGCTTCAACAATTTGTTCAATAGGTATACAAATTAATTTATTTAAATAAAATAGGTTTTTCCGGTCCGTCTATTTGATACTATTGCTATGTGTTATTTAGACAGCTTAATTTTATCCACAGATAACTGGTATTATGCGTGGCTGAATCTAAAAAGACAGTAGGTTGTGTTGATTATAAGAAATGTGTCTTCATTCCGTTTTTATCGAACAACCAATCATCTATGTGCTTATATGCAACAAAGCTTTAAGCAATGACGCTATGAAACCGTATACGCTGGAGGATCATTTGAGAAAGTGTTACCCTGATAAAACAGGTGGACAGTGGGAAAACGTTAGCTTCGACGTCACAACGAGACCATGGTGGTTTGCGAGCGTCTTACAATATCTCGCTACTTACAGTAAAATCAGGAAAACCGCATTCTATCGAAGAAAAATTGATTTTTGCAGTCATTGAAGAAGTTTTAAAAACTGTTTTACACAAACCTTGATCTGATATAATTAAAAAAAATCCTTTAACGAACAACACAGTTTAAAGGCATATCGATGAAATGAGTAATGAAATTAAGAGCTTCTTATGTAATTATTTGCAAACGACCTATTCCTCAGTACAGCTAGACAAGTTAACCTCACCAGGTAATGAAGCATTATTATTGGCATGTGTTCGTTTTATTATGGATCAAAAAATCCACGAATAACTGCCATTCGCGAGAACTTTGAGAACTAACACTAATGGCGACTCAATATTTAATGTTTCAAGGAATATTTCAGGGAAAAAGCAATCCCTTTATCAAATATATCAGTAGCAACAGATGGGGCACCAGCTATGGTTGTGCGCCACGTAGATTTGCAAGCCATTTAAAACGAAGTGTACCCGGGGTGTTAGCAATATACTGCGTTATCCATCGATAACAATTAGTTGCTCAAAACCTATGTGATAAATTGCATGAATATCTTCAATTAGACATTGATTCAGTAAACTGAATCCGAAGCAACGCACTGATGAATTTTCAAAATGCAGTATTAGCTAAGCAAGGAGTCTACCCAAAGCCAAAAAATATGGCAAGTGGTCTATGAGACGAAAAAATTTGGGGACTAATGTTCGTAGTATTTAGTGGGTAGAATTCTTTAAATAGATACAAGTAGTACCTACTGATATTTCTTGGTGTAGCGTACTTCATTATAACATTACAATAAGAAGTTAATATTAGAAATTGTTGAATAAAGGAATTAAAATTATCACGTGGTCGTGATTTCATTGAACATTGGCCGTAAGTGTCAAAATTATAAGTTATTCATCACACCGGACTTCTGAAATGTAGTATAGGTTCATGAAACTGAACTTGATAACGCATAAAATCTTAGAAGCTTTTAGATTGTAACGTTTTCTTTGCCCTTTTACGTATTTGAAAGTATTAGAAATGTTTACAAATGGTAATAGCATTTAGAATCCCTATCTTTGAAAACGATATACAGTTTCTGGTTTGTTTAGCAAGTTTAGAATGGAGTTTTAAATTAAGATTTGGTTTACATATTGGCATCGATAGGTAGTGAAATCCATGTTACTAATTTGGTTGAGAATTAAGTAGTTCCGTTGTAAATAATATTTGTTCCAAATTTCGTAGATATCGTTAAATGTAGTCATTTATCTGAAATTGCGCCTTTGGAAAATTACCGATCACATTAAAATTGTTACATTGTATTCAAGTAGAATGTAGAAAAGCATATATCGCAGTTTTTAAACGTTTTAGGCGACATATTTGGAGAGTTTTTCGATAAAATTTTTGGTATTAAACAAAGAATTTCGATTTTAAGTTAAGGGCTAGCGTCGCAATGAAATTATCAACTTACAGGATATCATTTACATTTATAACAACCCTCTAGTAGTGATGTGTTTTTTTTTGGTGATGCAATTTTCCAGTCCGATTTCGAGTTTAGTTCGTTTTTGGCCCGCATTAAAAATGTAAGCAATGCTTTTTATGATTGGTTATTTAAGAATTAAGTAGGTCGAATTTAATGTGGCGGAAAGCCTCCCTCAGAAGGGCGGTTTCCTCAATCAACCCTTTGAAGGGATTTTGTTGTGCAGTTTTAACCAATACGCGATTGGTTTATAGTTAAGTGCAGCTCCAGGGTCTACCCTCCGGGATTCCATCAGGTTGCTGTAAAACGAAAGTAGGTAAATTAAAGAAGCCGATTGGTATAAAGGCTAATCATGTTTAAGGTAATGATTTCTGTTCATATTGTTGCTGAGACAATTTTTGATAAAACATTGTGCGAATTTGTTTATATGTGCTCACGGTTGAATACGCTGTTCTATAGGATCAAATTTGTTAAAATTTATCGTTTAAATTTTAATGCAAGCGTATTCATTCGTCTTATAATCAAAATTTATACAAGTTTTCTTGATTTGTTGTATTGACTATTTTGTACCGAAAGTTTGTTACGATTGCGTTGAAAGGGCAACGCAGGTTATTTGTTATAGTCATTTTAGCGTGTTGTAAGAGTAAAATTTACAGCAGTTTAGTAATTTCAGATGTTGAAACTAGCTAGTATCACTGCATTTTAGGCAAGCGTGGTAAATTAAATATTGTGGAGGATCTAGGTTGCTTTGATATTTCTGTGTTGGTTTATTTATAATACACATCTGTAGCAATTTAATGAACCTGTTTTTTTTAAATGTGAATCCAGCGGTAATCCCATTTCTTATACAGCGGATCAATTACGTGCATTCTAGTTGTTTGTCCTGTCATTTAGATGAAATAATCGAATTAACGTCTATATTTTTTTAGCTGTTTCTCTTGAGTAAAGTAATTTCGTTCGAAAGGTTAATAGGCATTATTTTAATTATAACGTAACATTCGACGAAAGATGCGTTAATGCACTATCTTTATGAATTTGAGTATACTCTGCAGCGAATTGATTGATCTAATTTCAAGTGGTTGTAAATTGAATTAAAGTGTTTTCTTTTCTTTGAATTATAATTTCCTTGAAAGTCAGATTTATTAAGTGAAGTAACTGTGACTGATTTTGCGGCACGTAATAATTTAAGATAAACGAAGATCTACAGGTCCCAAGACCGCCTGCTATTACGTCCAAAGGCAAGCGAGTTATTTAAGTACTTAAGCGAGCTGTGAACCGACGTAATTAGGCATTTCAACCCCGATTGTGTAATTTCAAATACTCTAGCGCCCTTTTCCGGTTTTATATCGATTCCAACACCATATTGTGACAGCAAGCTATCCTACTGTGCGTAAAATTAAGAAACACCTTACTGCTAATTATTGTAAGTTTTTGTTATGAAAGAATAAGTTCAAAGGTAAATATGTAATTAAAAATTATTGTTAATTTTATTAAATACATAAATAAAAAGTTTACCTCGAGTAGGATTCGAACCTCTAGCAAAGTACAAGTCGTAGGTTCGAATCCTACTCGAGGTAAACTTTTTATTTATGTATTTAATAAAATTAATAATAATTTTTACCTTACTGCTAGTTTATACTGTAACAAAATACAGCCATAATTTACTGTTTGTTAATTAAATACTAGTGTTTTATATAACTAGACAGATGACTTAATTAAAAAGTACAATAAAATGTATATATATATATATATATATATATATATATATATATATATATATATATATATATATATACACAAAATTTTACACCTAAGGATACATCAAATTAATTCAAATACAAAGATCGTATAAAATATGTTTTATTTTTTATCGTTCTAAAAGTTGTTAAATTGTTTTCATTTCTGCTAAAAACGGTTTCCTCAGGCAGCTTTATACAGTTTTTCTTTTCTTTTTTGTAGTTCTAAGTCTTTACAAAACGTAAAATTAACTTAACGGTTCACTTTATAGCAATCACCTACCGTAATTTTTCATCAATGTTTTTATTTTCTTGGGGTTTTGTTTGCGGCTTTGATAATTTCAATGTTCAAGGAGAACATTCTAATAATTTTACAGCTGAAGTTAATTTATTGCCTCAAGTATATTGTTATCTTCTTCGTTAAGACACCTCTTGTGTAAGATCTGTATATTATCTATAATTTTTTTAACGAAATGCTCATTATCTTTCTGTGATATCGATTGGAGATGGGTTTTAAGTCCTTCATTATCCACAATTGCTAGAGTTGGTGAGGTTTCAGAACGTGCATTCTGCTCTGTAATGCATACTTTATGAATATGTTTGCATAATCCACACAGTTGCAAACATGTCTATGCATACAAGAAAAACTTCGAATATAGTTTACTCTCACGTTTGCCCTCTATACCATATTTGCAAACAGTATAATTGTCATTTCTATATTTCATTCATTTACTTAGTATCAGGATCCTCGTCAGTATATCCTATTACTTTTAGATTTGCATTACTTAGAACAATCATGTGTCTAGCATTAACTAAACTCATTCTACGTAACTTTTCCTTCTGTAAATTTTGTCAGTCTTTCATACTATTTGCATCGGACAAACTTCATCAGCGCATTTATCGTCCTGTCCAATCTTTTGAAAGTAGTTCAAGATTAAATATAAAATTACATTATATAATATGTATATATATATATATATATATATATATATATATATATATATATATATATATATATATATATATATATATATATATACAGGGTGTCTCAGAAACTTGTTGCCAAACTTTAGGGGGTTATAAAGGCCGATGAATTAAGTACTTTTGCCTTATAAACGTATGTCCGGAAATGAGTCGTTAAGGCACTAGACGAAGTGTTAAAAAATTGCAGAATGTTCGCATTTACGACTTTTTGTATTTTTTAATATTTATTAAATAAGAAAAACAATAAAACATCATATTAGTTGTTCAAAATTGCGGCCATCGACACGATTTTGGTTGCTCCAAATATGAGTATTGCGGTCTTTGAAGTAACTGTCTCTAGTAAAACAAGCTTCATTGATAAGCTTTTTAAATTTTGTTTTTCTTCCATCTCCACTGATCGAGTCGTTCTTTGCTGACTTGTACCTACATTTGGTTTAAAATTTCCTTTTCCATTTCCTCAAAACTGAAATGTTTCATAGCAAAGAACTTTTCTTCAATTATCAAAATTGTTAAAATTTTGAATGACGTTTTGAATGTCACTTTGATTTTGTAAATTTCAAATAATTGTTATTTTAAAGTGATAATTTAAGTAAAGAAGAATTCTTTTACTATGGAACATTTTAGTTTTGAGGAAATGGCTGATATGCATCTGATTTATGGAGAAGCAAGATGCAATAGCAGGGAAGCTGCACGGATCTACGCTGGTCGGTTTCCCAATCGTCGCCATCCATCTCGCAGATTATTAGTTTCATTACACCTTCGTTTAAGAGAAAAGGAAATTTTAAACGAAATGGAGGTACGGGTCAGCAAAGAACGGCTCGTTCGGTGGAGATGGAAGAAGAAGTATTGCGACGAGTGGAAGAAAAACCCTCCACTAGTGTGCGAGCAATAGCAAATCAAACTGGAAATACAAGGGCATCAGTATGGCGTGTACTTCATGAACAATTGCTATACCCTTATCATCTTCAAAAGTACACAGTTTGACCCAACGGGATTACGGTCCAAGAGTAAACTTTTGTCGCTGGTATTTGGAAAATGCGCTCGACAGTTCGATTTTAGCTCAGTTATTCTATTTAGCGATGAAGCTTGCTTTACTAGAGAAGGTTACTTCAATAGCCGTAATAGTCACATTTGGAGCGACCAAAATCCTTATGGAACATTTCAGAAGTCTAACCAGTATCAGTTCTCTATTAACGTGTGGGCTGGCATAGTAGGAGATCATATTATTGGACCGTACCTACTACCTCCACGTTTAAATGGTCAAATCTACCTAACATTCCTACAAGAAGTTCTCCTGAGTTGCTTGAAAATGTTCCATTGGACATTCGTCGTAGAATGTGGTATCAGCACGACGGAGCTCCGGCGCATTTTACTCGCAACGTGCGGGACCACCTAACTTTACAATTTCCTGAGAGGTGGATTGGACGAGGTGGACCTGTTAACTGGCCAGCCCGAATCCCAGATCTGACACCTGTCGATTTTTTCTTCTGGAGTTACCTCAAATCATTAGTGTATGAAACACCTGTAACTACAGAAGAAGAATTGATTGGAAGGGTAATGGCTGCGAGTCAAGTTGTTCAGGAAGATCCGCACATTCTTTATCGAGTTCGCCAATCAATGGTTCGACGTACGACCGCATGTCAGCAAGTCGATGGCCGCAATTTTGAACAACTAATATAATGTTTTATTGTTTTTCTTATTTAATAAATATTAAAAATACAAAAGTCGTAAATGCGAACATTCTGCAATTTTTAACACTTCTTCGTCTAGTGCCTTAACGACTCATTTCCGGACATACGTTTATAAGGCAAAAGTACTTAATTCATCGGCCTTTATAACCCCTACAGTTTGGCAACATGTTTCTGAGACACCCTGTATATATATATATATATATATATATATATATATATATATATATATATATATATATATATATATATATATAGGCCCGTAAACTTGATAGATTTTGACTTATGCAGCTTTAAAGTTTAAACTATTGTGACATTTATTTAATTTTACAAGAAAATGAAGTGTGCGACGACCAAAGCAAATGATGCGATTTGCACTTCAATGAAGGCACTCTAGGATGACAGAATAAAACAACTGAAGTTAACAATTTTCAAAAATCGATATTTTCGGTATAATGATTTTATAATTTTCATTGATTTTTTGTGTGAAAACGGTTTAACTTACAACCATAAGACTTTCACTACCCAATCCTACTTTTTTATCCTCTATCCATTTATATCCACATTTTTTAATTTCAAACAACGGATACTATTTTTTTGTTATACCAATTGGATATTAGGTAATCATCAAATCAAATCATATTAGCCATGTCACAGGTTGCTATGGTTCTTAAAAACAAGTTATTCATGACAGGTAACTTTTATCATTTGGGAGTTTGGCAGGTTGTTGCAAATGTTTGTAATTTTTTTTTTATGGAAACTAAAAATTCTTTGTAATTTGTTTAAAATGGCAAGCTTTACAAGAACTGAACAAACAGAAATGCTTCTCGTTTATGGTGAGTACTTGCAAAATGAATGGCAGGCCCAAACGCTCTATGCAGAGTGATACCCCGACAGAAACCAACCCTGCTACGCCTATTTTCCCTGGCTGGTGCATTTGAAAACGGTTCCTCAAAAATTAAGAACAATTCATTTACAGTGAAGAAGCTGTAATAAACGTTCTGAATGTTGTTCTACTTGTCAAATTGAAAATGAAATCGGAGTTATCAGAGAAAGTGCCAGAAAGATTATAAAGAATCAAGTATACACTGCACAAATACCAAATTCACTACCACTTGGGCGTTAACGACTTTGATAGATGAGTTCAGTATTGCCGATGGATTATGGAGAATTATACCAATAATAACTTAGGCGCATGATATTGTTTTCTGATCAGTTCCGCTTCACGAATCTGGAATGTTTGACAGGAACGATGTAAAATATTAGATGAATGAAAATCAACATCTGTTCAGGGAAGGCTCTTTCCAAGAACGCTTCGATGTTAATGTATGGCTAGGTGATTTAGGGACGTGAATTGTGGGGCCAATTTTTTTCAATGAGCGCCTTACATCACTAGTTCGTTTGAATTTTTTGGAAACAACAGGATGGCGCGTCATCTCATAATGTTAGGATCTGTGTGAACTATTTAAATTACAGGTTTGAGGACCAGACGAATGGGGTTTGTAAGGTGGCCAGGCCGTTCACGAGATTTTTTATGCTATGGGGTCATACCAAAGAAAAAGTATATTTTACTACACCTGAAAATCTGAACGTTTTAAGAAACCGCATTAACTATTAATAATATATTATACTCCAAAAAGATAATGTACTACGGAAAATTGCAGAAAAGTGTCAGACTTGTATTCAAGAAGAAAGTGGTGCTTTTGAAAACCCTAAGTATGATTAGGTCCGTTTGTTTGTTTTTTTAATTTCTTTTATTATTAGTTATACCTATTAATCTGGTATACCTACCTACCTATGCAATAAAGTAAAATAACACAATAAAAAATTCTTAATCAGAGATTGAAATACAAATTGAACCATTTGTTTTCGCCTCAGCATACTTCGTTTGAGTAAAATCCAAGTGAATCAAAATCGGGACGACTTTGAAAAGTCTGCTCAAATTCACAGGTAATAAATAAGTTACCTGTTAAAATTAAATTGTTGTTAAAAACCATAGCATTCTGTGGCATGTTTGATTATTCTAATAATACCCAAAGACTTAAGTATTTTATTAATTTAATGGATCCAATAGGTAAAAAATAATATCAGTTGTTTGAAAATAAAAAATGGGGACATAAATGAAAGAGGACAAAGATGTACGATTAGGTAATGGAACTCTTACGTCATGTTAAGAAACGCGACGTCATCATCTCCGATGTCATTACAGCCGGAACACTACGAAAATTTTTAGGTTGGCAAAGCATGCATGGAATTATGTCATGCATGTTTCCTACAAAATGAGTCAAAGAGACAGGATCCGTCCAGTGGGGAACTTTGATGTGAGCAAATTCGCCACAGCGTTTTTGGCAATTTCACGTGCATGCAATATTATCTACAGTAATACACCGATAGAGAGATAATAGTCAGATATCCCGCGCAAGTTTAACAGGGGTTAGTTTGTCTTAGAAAATTTTTTATACAAATTTAGGCACATCTATTCTGATTAGGGATGCCCAAATTTAACGAGTAAAAAATTGACTTTCTGAGTAAAATTGTGCGGTATATGTGATCATAGTCTCTCTGGGAGTGTATTTGGTGGACCATTGACCAAATGAAAATAAAACTGAATTCATTAATAATTTAATAACAACTTTAACTTTATTTACATAAGTAAAACAAATTAATTGTGAAAACGATAACAATTATTAGTTATTGTACAATTATTGGAGACATTGTATGATATCTATTCAAGTTGCCTATCAAACTGACATCCATTTAAAAATGAATCAAAAGCTGTAGTGGTATTACCACTTGTATTATAACTAGGAATACCATAAGCGATTGAATTTTCGTCATAAGTCTGCCGATTTATTTCTAAACTGAACTGAGTTGCTTGAAGAAAACACCACTCGTCCTACGGACTCGTGTTGTTGTCAAGTGGTTGAATTTTCGTGATGTCTGTCGATTTATTTCTAAACGAAACTGAGTTACTTGAAAACTCCACGAGTTCGCAGGATAAGTAGTGTTTTCTTCAAGCAGCTCAGTTGATATTAGGAATAAATCGGCAGGCTTATAAGAAACATTCAATCACGCGTGGTATTTTATTAGACTATTTCACGAACAAAGTGAAAGGCCAAAAAATTTAAATTCGGCAGAATGAGAGGAAGAAATTTAATAAATAAATTTAATCTAGGTACCCTAAATCTGCTCATTTTTTAAACAATTCAAAATTAATTGTAATCATGGATTATTTATTATAACTATACACAATTTTTCTGTATTATAATTGTTTCATAGTAGTTGAGTTGATCGGCCTATTTCCAGTTTTTGCTTTTTGAGCATGTTTCGGAAGCGGACTCTGCTTCCGTCATCTGGCTTAGTCCGGAGAAAGACTGTTTTCGCACTTGAGTCGAATTCATATGTTATGATTTTTCCTAAGCACATGACTACTCTCAGATTCGAATTAGGTACCTTTCACTTACTAGTCTGACACATTTACCGTTGAGCGACTGAGTAATTCAATATTTATTTGGTTGCGCAGAAGTTTATTGTGGATGTTGCGTGGTAACGCATTGCGAAAGAGTATTGCGCTTAAGCTCTTCGCGCATTAATGGAATTCATATGGGTTTCCTCCACACTAGCTTGGCTTATTGCATTTTTTTTACATACGTACTACCAAAAAATCCAATAGGCCAAGCTAGTGTGGAAATGAAATCCACATGGATTCCAATAATGCGCGAAGATCTTAATCGCAATACACCCTCGCAGTTCTAAAAAATATATGTTGGATTAGTCAGTGGCTCAGCGGTAAAGGTGTCACACTAGTAAGTGAAAGGTACTTAGTTTGAATAAGAGAGTAGTCAAGTGCCTGTGAAAAAATCATAACATATGAATTCGACTCGAGTTCGACAGTCCTTCTCAGGACTAATACTGATGACGGAAGCAGAGTCCGCTTCCGAAACGTCGCGCTCAAAAAGTAAAAACTGTGGAAATAGGACAATCAACCCAACTAATATAAAAATAATTTGTTATAATTATTATTTGTTACCGATAACAATATTTCAATATTATTACTTGATGTAAAAGTGTTCACTATGTCCTGGTGATGTTTGGCAGTAAGGCATAAATACGATTTCATCAAGTTCGAACTTCTATTCCCAGTCATTTTCAAAGCTTGTTGTTCATTATCGGCAGATTGTAGTAACTGACTAACCGCAGTGGCACGATTAGAGTGATTTGTTATTTTCACTTTTTTAGTATCTAATCCTATCGTTTCTGCAGACAGTTTTGTCCATTTTGATATTGTATTAATACAGATAGGACAATCCTTATACCAATTATTATTATTATATTTATTCCACTTGCCATTCACCGTGAAAAAACGTCTTTTGGAGTCCCCATGGCTTGTGTACGTGCCATTGTAAGCACATATTTCTATATTCGTCTGAAGTCACAGTGACAGAATTCATTTTCCTTTGTTCGGGTACAGCTTGCAACGATTTCCTCTTACTATCACGATCCGCCCCGCCTCCTTGACGATTATATCTTTGAAGAGTCGATATGTCTCTGATACTCACAAAAATAATACAATGAATGCGAGCCTTTCATTGCTATTTTCTGCATCTAATTTGTATTCCACACAGAACATCATAAACTGTCTCCATATATACGATTTTGTTTGATAACTTCGCTTGAAGTTGCGACTCATTTTCATGTCTGAAACTACAATTATTTTTTGTCAAACTATCAAACTTTGCTTCGCAATCCGTATACAAGGTTACGTTGTTGAAAGTATCAAACTGATATACCAATCAGAATTGAAAAACAGCTGGTGCTTTCACATAAACACCACTAGTGCGTCCGAAATTATCAATAATCCGGGAAAAAGCGGTGTTGTCTGGAAACTGTGTGAGTTGGTTTTCTCTGTTGGTTGAAAGTTGAAAGAGCCCCAGCCCGGAGGAGGGCTCTTCTTTTAACCAAAGCGAAAACCAAAGAATGCGGTTCCCTTAAGGAAACGTTTTTCCAGGATTATCTGATTAATTTTGATGCACGCGCGTGGTGGTACTCGGTGGAATATTTCCAGAATAGGTAATGTATATAAGCAAAGGAACAAAACTTTATTTAATTATGTATAAAGGTTACAAAATTAAAAAATTAGTTGTTAAAAGTATTGCAATAGAATGTACAATTGCTATAATTAATTATTAATTAATTATATTAGACAAAGAAGAACTGGGAATGCAATAACTGGACGCCGAAGAATGGATGTTGTTTTCTACTCGTTCACACTCCTTGTTTTTTCTCATTTCCACTGAATGAGATCTTGCATGTCCAGTTATTTTAATGACATTTTGCTCTTCGATACCTGGCTTCATTAATTTAGAGATCGTTGTTGCTCTCAAAGGATGATTTGTTACCTTCTTTCCATTTGCATCCAAATAGGTATTTTGGCTTCTGTATTTGTCCACTTGGAGATCTCACTCCTTCTAACGGAGCAGTTTTTATACCATTGACCTCCCATGTTCCAATGTGGATTAACTGTCATAACTAGTCGATCATTCTGGATTTGTTCTCGTTTCCTCGTGAATTTATAATGCAAACGTATAGGACACAAACTTTCGTTGCTTTTGGTGACAACCAACCACTTAGATGAAGCACACTTCTTGGAACCCCCCTATGTTGTTTTGCCACACGATCTGTTTTTTCACCAAACATTCAATTCTTCCCTGAAAATTGTTATTTGGGCATTCGCCGATTCTCCTCCTCTCCAGGCAAGTTTATACCAAAATAAAAAAAAAACCTTCCCTTGCAATCCTTCGGGTATGCTCCTGGTAGGTTAAAAAGGTCCTTCCTTTTACTTGCTTGCTCTTGTAAAAGCCGCATTTTGCATTCTTGGCGTCTCGCGCAGCTTTAAACCCCATATCACCAAACGAACTTATTTTCTTGCCACATTCGGGAAAATATTCCGTCCTGTGTCAGGGTATTTTAAACACCCTGTATACGTATTGGGTAATTTTGTTTGTAATTTTATTCACTTAGTTAGATTCCGTATATATTTTTTTGTGTAAGAGCTTACTGTAGATAATGAATGTTTTGCTTGAATGGGTCACTCTGTATGTAAAGGAATTTTAGGAATGTGTAATGTGCATTAAGGAATTTCGTTTTTTTTTGGTGTAGTTACGTAATTTTCATTAGGAAAAGTCAGTGTAGTTTTTTTGGAATTTTAAGTACAATCTTCAGTTTATTGCCCGAATCATATGTGGAGTTTTATTGAGATAAATTCATTTGATTTTTTTTAGTTTCATTACAAAGAAGCGTTGTTATCGTATTGGTGCCGTACTGTCGCATTCGTGTAGAAGAACAATTGGGGAGTCGGAAGGTTGGTTTTCATCCATGTAAGTAATATGGGTGGGCGATTGGTTGTACCTTTGCAATAACATTTCTGTATCGGGTCGAAGGAAAATGCAAACGTGGCGGTTTCTTCGCCTTAAGTCGGGAGATCATCGTAAATTTAGGGGGGTCGAAATTTTAAAATTAAAATGGTTGATTGGATTGTTTGAATGAATTTGTATGGAGGGGAACGTTTTTTAATATGGCGAGAAAGTAATTTTGAATGGAAGAGACTTGGTCCTAAGCTTTTGACGCGTGAAGTCGTGTGTGTAGGTAAAGTCGTTCGAATTAGTGGAATTGGGGTTTTTCATCATTGTGCGAGCTCCTAGTGAAATTTAGTTAAGGAGCGTTGAAGATTTGAAAGATTAGTCGAGTATAACCAAGTTTGGGATATTTTCTGTAAAGTAACATTTCAGCCGGGCTCGCTCATTAAGTTAGTTTATTGGAGAAGAACGGCATCTTTGAATGCGTTTATGATAGAAATTTGATTCGTGTTTTTTTGTAGTGCGAACCGGAGGACTATTAAATTTTCGTTAGTAACGAGATATAATTAGAGAACCCCTTTCCTAAGATTTAGTGAACGTAGTGAACGATCGCCCAACCACGCACATACTGTTTAGGATTGTTCTGTTCGTAGTTAAACCTATTAATGTCAGCTGTGTAAAACGATTTGTTAAGTGTTTTCTTTAGTTTGTCGAACCTCAACCTCGAGTTAAAAGAAGTTATTAAAGTGATACAAGCTAGTTATTGCTGCTGCAATAAATTACGAGGCAGCATTGTAAATTGATTCAAAAAGCAAGTTAAATACGTGGTAGAGACCTGTGGTAGGGCAGCTTCGTGTCGTCGACAAGCAGTAACACCGTGGGCGGCACGAGCCGTACCCGACGTTTTCGCCGAGCAAGGATCATCTTCTATTTGCCTGTGTGACCTAGGTAATGTAATTTATATTTTGTTTGTTGATCTTGCGACTTTTGAAAATAAAATTTGGTTGTGTTATGGAATATTTTATGTAATGTGTGTTAACGAAGGAACCTGTTGGAAGCAATTATTTTTTTAATTTAGTGTTTCATTTTGTTAACGTTCTCAGACAGTTTCCTTTGTCTATTTAGTAACTATTTAAGGTGTTCTTGATACCATTAATATTTTATGCAGGGAGGTAAATAAAATCTTACCTTCATTATTCAGTTGTTTATAAAAGATTTACGTGCTGACGTAATTTAAGTTTATAGAATTCCTTTGAATGCAATTTAGCTTAAGATAGTTTTGCTACTGGCCAGAAGTCAATGAGGTAAAAGTTAAGAAGATACGATTACCTTTATATTCAAATTGACATGTTTAAATTTTAATTGTTTTATTTATTTATTTTGATGTTTAACTTAGTTACTATTTTGGAGTATTTATTTTGATATTAAGCCTTGACAAAGGAGGATGATATATTGCTCAAATAGAAAAGCGTCGCCGAGTTGGAGTTTTGGTTTTTTTTTGTTTTGTTTTGTTGCCAGATTAAGTTAACGTAACGTAATTTACAAGTTTAGAAAAGAGTTGTAACCGAATTGAAGTCAGTTGGTATGTGTTATGTTGATTTGTTTAAGGGGGTAATTTAACGTAAGGAGAATATTAGAGATTTGTATTGAATTTGAATATTGCTGCAGGGTGGTAAGTTGATCAGATTAAGGTGCAGATTTTGAAGTCTTTTCAGGTGAAGCAGTATTGCGGAACCTGGAGCTACGAGCGTTACGATTTGGTAAGTGTGGTAAGTTGGGTATTCGGACCACTACGTACCGTCCTTTAATTCGCATTTTAAAACACCCTGGTGTGTTCTTTTAGAATATCCTGGCTCCTACCGGAACCTATTGCGTCATTTTCCCGATTTCGACTTTGGTAGATAGCGTAGACTACGGAGACGAGACTCTCACCCGCACGCCGAGCTAGCCGTGCAAAAACCAGGTTTATCGTTTACCTTGTCCTAGTGAACATTTATACCGTAACACTCGCTTACACATGTTGAACGCCCAGTCATTCAATATTCCCCGATATCAACTGCTTGCGTATTTTCATCGAGCGCATGATTTTTTTACGACAAACAATTTGTGAATTGCCTCCAAATAAATGCATGATTTTACATTGCATTCGAAACACTTTTTTCTATATTCCTATCAATTCTTTCTGACGAAATTTTACCAAATCGTTCCATTCTTATAATGAACTTAACTGATAAATTTTTGAATGTGGTTGTCAGTGTTTGACAATTACGTCTTGTTTATGACAAAAATAGGACTGTTACTATGATAGTTGAGTATGACGTCATTGCAGTTGAATTACTGCTGTAATTCATAACGTTCAATAGGATTATCGGTGTAATCCTAACGAAGTTGCATTGCTGTGTAGGAGTAAATTATACATGGGGGTAATATTCGCGATAATACTAGCTGATTTTGGTTGGTTATTGATCAGATTATGTAAAAATTCTAAGACGAGTGAAATGAGTCGAAAATATACGTAACGTCGTTAATGAAATGGAGCGTTCTGATTAATTTGTAAAAATATGAGATAAATAGTCTTGACTATTTACCCTTAAACTGAAACACCGGTCTCTAAGCCCTGCTTTGTTGAATTAGGCTAAAGTATGGCAACCTTGTTGATCTGCGGCTCCCCCCTCTCAAGTATGTTTCAACCAACTGTGTAGCTAAGCAATACCCGCTTAGTACTTATCTTGCTGCTGTAAGGTGCGTGAAGATTTATTAAAGTGTTCCGGCCCTACAGACCTGGTGTTTCGCTTTACGCCAGTAATAATAGTGATGTGAAAGACCGTATGTTTCTCAATATGTATAAATTATAAGATAAATTTGGATTGTTTCTTATTTCAGTTTGATATATTTTGGTATTTGAGAGGATGAATCTAAAAGTGTTTTCCTTTATTTTTAGAGCTTTATCATGGATATTGCTTCCACAAGCCGTGGAAATGATTCAAAACGTCCACAAAAGGAAACTCTCCACTTTGGAAGCAAAAATTTGAAGAGCAACGAAGAAGATGATGACAACCAAGAGATGGACGACTCAGATATAGATCAAAACTATGTTCTAAGTCATGAGGAGCAGCCGTAGATACAAGAAGAAGTGGAAATAAGTGAAAGTAGTGAAACAGAAGATGGTCTTTTAAGAGCTAAGCATCTAGTTACTGGTGAAGACAACGACAAGCAACATGTCAGAGGAAGTAATGGAGAAACACAGTCTTTTATTAAAAAGACAAATAAAAAGGCATGTAAATGGCTAAAAATGCACTGTCTACCGTTAGAAAAACACTAAAACATAAGACAAATACCCGGACTTTCTCGAAAAGCAACACGATTGATCAACCCTGGCAAATTCGAAATGTGGAAATGTTTATTTGACAAGCAAATGATTGATAAAATTGTCCTTTACACAAATTCTAAATTAATTTGAACCAAGGAAAGCAATAAGTTAAATTATAGAAATACCGATTTTGTAGAAATACATGAATTTATTGGTTTGCTTATGCTCACTTCAATTTTTAAATCTGGCTTTGAAAATATGAAGGCACTGTTCGCAAAAGGTTTGACCGGAAGACCTATTTTCAGAGAAATTATGTCTCCATAACTCGCGAGGAGAGAAAAAACGAATCGAGCCGCCCCTATCTCTGAAATATTCAATACTTTTATTCAAAACTCGCAAGAAATGTACTGTCTTAGTGATAACGTAACAATGGATGAAATGCTTGTCCCTTTTAAAGGAAAATATGAATTCCGCATGTATATGCCGAAAAAACTGGCGAAATATGGCATTACGATTCAATGCTTGGCTGACTACTACAGTACTTATCTTTTTAATGTTTATATTTACACAGAAAAAGACAGTGACGGACTTGGACTTTCCAAAGAAGAACGTAAACTTTTAAAACCCACTCAATCGGTTTTACGTTTATGCAAACAGCTTCAAGGATCGAACCGAAACATCACGGCTGGCAATTGGTTTACTTCATTACAGTAAGTAGAAAAACTTACAAAAAGGTCTATAACCTACATAGGCACAATGAACTTAAACAAATCCATTACACCGCCAGAGACCAAAGCAAATAAATCCAGACCCATAGGATCAGCACTTTATGGATTTTCTAATCACATACCCGTACCCTTTGGTCCATTGTTCCGAAAATAAATAAATCAGTTGTACTCATATCATCCATGCATGATAGGATCCAAACAGATACTAATAAAAATAAACCGGAAATTGTCTATTACTATAATAAAACAAAAAGTGGATTAAACCATCTGGATATGAAAAGTGCATTGTATTCATCGAACAGAAGAACCGAGAGATGGCCGTTAGTAACATTTAACATGCTAATGAACAGAGTTGTGCCAACAGTTACATATTACATTTGTGTTATCAAAATCCAATAATAAAGAGAAACAATTTTATTGAAAGTTTGGCCATGTTATTGATAGAACCGCATCTAGGAAGACGCATAGCAATTCCAATTCTTCCTAGAGATATAAACTCACTGATACGTGAAGCCAATCACGAAGAATAGGAAAATCCAGCCAATCAGGTTCACTCAGACAAACTTCCGAAGCGCAAAACCTGTTCGAAAGGCTCACCTTGTAAGGAGGGAAAGTCCTATAAATGTGGCAACGTAATTTTTTTGGAATGCCGTAGAAAGGTCTTTACCAATTTCGCCACAATAGATGTGTAACTATATTTTTAATCGCTTTGTTTACTAATTCTAAGTTTTGTGGGTGTTTTAATTCCAATTTGTTTAATGAATTTTAAGCAAACTAGCAAAAGTGGGTATTTAGTATTAAAAATATAAAAGGCTCCCCTGCAAATAAAGAAAATTCTATACAAATATTCTAACGCCAGGTCCCGGGCCAGCAGACAGGATCTTTGCATTATCGACCTATGTTTCGATCGTATTTTTATAAACCAATCAGAATACTCCATTTCCTTAACGACGGTAAACAATTTTTATTGTTCTCAGAAATAATTTGTTTTATTTATGTAAATAAAGTTACAATTGTTACTAAATTATTAAAGAATTAAGTTTTGTTTTCATCTGGTAAATAGTCCATCAAATACATCCCCAGGTGAGACTATTGTAACATATACCGCAAAGTTTCACTTTTTTTTACTACCTAAATTTGGGTACCTCTAACTAAAAATAATTGACTTAGAGTTTCGCTCTTGGTCAGTTATCAGATTAGATATGCCGAAATTTCCCTCGTAAAAAATTTTCTTAAACAAACTAACCGCCGTTAAACTTGTGCGGTATATCCAATAATTTTCTCTTTATCGGTGTATTACGGTCGATTATTTTCCATTTTCGTATTTTGTGACAGAATTTGGATAATCAAACGGCAACTAGATCAAATTTTCACTTTTAAAATGAAGACATTACCAACAGCCACAAAAACCCTAAGTCAGCTAACGTAACAGTCCTGGTTTAAAAACGGTATAAAATCGAAAAATTAAAACAAAAAACGCCTTTCACAAGACGTATTCAATTTTTTAAGAAACGAGTGCCGGAGCCAGGAGATTTTTAAAGAATATACTTAGTCTTGTGAAACTTGTTTTCAATGTGTTAAGTCATTCATAATAATTAATGTAATTAATAGTATGATGTTTTGATGTCTATAATAAACTATTCTGTACAGTGAGCACAAGCGCTCCCGATTTAGTGAATCTAATCAACCATGTAATACCATATGCATATACAAACAAGTATAGACAAGAACTAATTTCGTTTAGTACATAGTTTAGTAGTGGTGTGCATATACTATAATACACTTCTAACGCAGTACGTTAAATCAAAGCAAATTTAATCTTGAAAATGCAGAGAAAACATCTGAAACGAAGAGAATAATCCGAAATATTAGAAGTTTTAAAAAGCGGTGCTCTAGCTACAAAATACGGTGTGGCCAAATCAACCATTTGTGCATTCCGAATAAAAGAAACGAAGATTCTTAAGGGACCTAGCAAAATGAAAACTCTTAGATCCGCTGAATGTCCAGAAATGGAAAAAGCTCTGTACAAGTGATTTTTAAAACAAAGAGGAAACATGTTCCTCTTAGTGGATATAAGAAAAAGTTAAAATTTTACACAGTGTATTTCTTTCACTGTAAGTAGTAAGTAGTAGGTGGTTTTGGAACACGTTATTTAAAAATATCGGGAGAAAAGCTGTCATCTCAGTCTGAACTTGCAAACCACTTCAAAACTGTTACTACAAAAGATAAAAGAACATCAAGTCACAGCTGAACAGATATTCAATGCATGGAAATTTTTAACCCAAAAAACCTATGTTGTTAGCGCAGAGAAGACTGCCCCAAGGAAAAAAAACAGGAACAGGAATTACATTTTTAGCCTGTACAAATGCTGAAGAATGTTTCAAGTTGAAACCACTGGTGATTGGTAAACCGATAAAACCTTGATCTTTGAAATTTTCATTGTCCTGCCCATTACACTAACTCAAAACCAGCCTGGATGACACCCATAATTTTTAAGAAATGGTTTTACAAAACGTGTTCCAAAGGTAAGTGTTGAAACTTTGTACACACAGTACCTATATATATATATATATATATATATATATATATATATATATATATATATATATATATATATATTGAACTTTTTGACTTCGTCAAGTTTTCTTTGTACGATTGAAAACAAGATGTGATATGTGTTTTATCGGTACTTGGTACGCCTGTTAATCGATGACATCGTTCTTCAATAGTGGCTGCTTAGATTTTTTTTTCGTTGTTTGAAAGTTTGTTTTATCGTTTGAATCTTATTATAACTGATTATGACTAACACAACGCATTACAACACTTTTCATTAGTGTCAAATTTCTACCCGAATATTCCACACAAATTTCCTTTTTGTTTGTTGTTTCAGTTAAAATATTTTACCTAGAGCTGTGCTGTTGTTGGATAATGCTCCTAGCCATCCATCTGCAGAAGAGTTGAAAACTAAAGATGGGTCCATTTTCTTGATGTACGTGTATCCCCGTTGATCCAATCCATGGGCCAAAATGTTATAGGGTTGACCAAATCATTTTATTGCAAAAATTTGTTACTAACGATTCTTGGAAACGTCACAGACATTGGGGTTAGTCTAAAAAATCTGTTTATAAAGGATGCTGTTACCAATTTAGTTTTAGCACGGAAGTGCGTGACGGCAAATGTTTTAAAGGGGTGTTGAAGTAACATTTTATCACCACTAGAATCTACAGAATACGATGCCGAGGAAAATATCCCTTTAAGTACTTTAAATACAACGAATACGTAACGAAAACTTAGTTGCTACAAAATTAGACATAGCATATGTGTTACATCAATTAAATCCTGAAAGAGTTATTGAATACAATGCAGAATAACATAGATGCCCCTGGCCTTGGAGCACTTTTAAATTTTAAAATTTCTCCAACTTCTTCTCGAAGAATAGCCACTTTCTTTTGCAACACACCACGAACAAATACCTTATACCGATCTCTCATTTTCTCTACATCCCGGAACTTCAATCTTGTTAGCGAAATATGTGACATAAACCACTCCAGACTTTCCTCCTTATTTTCCGCTTATTTGAATTTAAATATTCTTTAATTCAATTTACTCGTTTTATTTTATACCATTATATTTAGTTACGTTAGTTTAAGCCTAGCTGCGTTTAAATCTTAACGTAATTTCAGTTTTATTATTGTCCTGTTAATGGATGTTATATCTGTTGGACATTAAAGCTTACTACTACTATTATTATTGAGAAAACAGATGGAGATGTACATAATACTGATCTTTTACCAGACATTGAGAAGCATGAACTCAGCGAAGGAGAAGGTAATGACACCACAGCAGAAGAAACCAACTAAGTTAAAGAAAAACTTATACCCATCAGTTCTGCCATAAAATTCTTAAACAAAATGATACAGCGGGTGGAAGAAAATTAGAATCGTGTGGATTATTCACTAACTTAGCATTACTTAATGTAACAAATACAGTGGTAGAAACTAGCAGGACTAAAGAGCAAAAATAAACAAAAATTATTTTTTTTTCACAAATGTAGTCGAGTCTATTTTTTAATTCAAAATATTGAACAATTCGTTATAGTGACATAGTCGTGAATTAATTGATTTGCTATATCGCGAGTGTAATGCAAATACATATCGAAATTCTGTTTTGTGAACCAATATCAATTCAAAATACTAAACATTAATTGGATTTCTTTTAAAACTATATTCTTTCAAAACATACATAGTTATGGATTATCTCGTATGGGACTTGAACCCACGATAGCTCAGTAGGAACCATAAAAACGTATTTTTACTGTATTCTCCCCGAAAGAATGATTCTCAAAATCTCTAAAAATATGCTAATGACAAACACACATCTTGAAATATTTAAAATTCTTCATGTTTGTAATATTTATGTAATTCAAAAACATAAAATTTTGCAAAAATTATTCATTAGTCAGGTACCTGGTCATAATGTTTTCGGAGTATTGCGTCACATGTCGTAAAGAAGAACTTCTTTTTTTTGACTGCATAAATATAGGAGGAGAATAAAAGTAAAATTAAGTTTTGCTGCTTTATAACATTCATCGTAAAATAATAGACCCTAAAAAGTATTGAAGCCTATTACGGCCGGGCTTAAATTATGCCGGCACCGGGTCTTATGCCGGCTCGTACCGGCTCTTATGCCGGCTCGCACCGGCTCTTAAGAGCCGGCCTGCCCTGGGAGAAACGGATCTTTCACACAGCCCTGTTTTTGCCCTTGCGAGCCGGCCCTTTTTTCTAGAGAAGCGGCTATAGTACCCTTATTTGTAATTCAACGGCTCGAATTTAATTTAAATCCCAACGGCACAATTTTTCAAGGTCGAATTTTAAAACTGCGATCAAGGAGATTTAAAACCATTTCCCACGCACATTTAAGTATTTTCTTTCAAAGGACATCATATATAAATGACTCATTTCTGTTTTCAATCAGTTGTCGAGTTGGCTTGTTTGCTGCTGTTGCATTCTTGATTGTGAAATACTGTTCAGTGTTTATAGAAATGTGATTGTTATTGTTGTTCTTGTGCGTGATTATATTAGATTTCACCACATTCACAAATAAAGTTGTGTATTTTTTATTCACAAATATTGGCAATAACTATCTTATTACACAACATCAACTTTTTGATGTTGTGGTTTGATTGAAATTTGATAAACACAACAACAAGGCTCGCAGATTAATTGAGAGACTAGAGAAATCTTAAAAATTCATTTAACCCAATTTTTCTTTGTTTTAATTTGAATACGAGTTGTTTTATATGGCTTAGTGTGACTGTGTACTTAAAGATCGTTGCTTGTTCTATGCATTAATTTTTAACATAGGATTTATAAATTAAATAAAGTACACAATGCCAAAAGCAGATCGAGTCAAACGTGAAGCATCGAAAAAATTGTCAAATGCGGCAAAAAAATTCAAAAGTTTAAAGGACCTGTTTTCAAGCATTGCTGCAAAGAAGGCAAAACGCACTGATGTTGGTTCGAATGGCAATGGTAATGGTACTGATGATAGTGATCATTCATTATTAGCAGAACAGCCACTAGCGCCAGAGTCAAGCACTAACATCAATGCATAACCTGCATCTGACTCATTTCAAAGTTCATTTGACAGAGCATCACTTGAAGTTTCTGAGAATTTAATGCAGTCTGAGCCTACCCCATTCGAACTTATTGACATCAATGAAAAAAATGCAAGTTATAATAAAAACAAATTTAATAACCAGGTTAAATCGTTCTACTTCTGTTGGCAAAAAGATAATTTAACATCGTCACATTTGAAAATTTATTTGCATCATAAAAAGGAATTTCTCGTATGTATAGTGAGAGTTATCAATTTATGTTAGTTTCAATATATTCCAAATATGCAACAATGGTAATTATAAACCAATAACTCAAATAATAACAATATTCTTTCGCACATAAAAGTTTTGCTCAAGTCAATACCAATTCATTTCTCTAAATTTATAGGCAAATGAATACCAAAGCAGTTCAAGCAATAAAATCGTTGAAAACAATCTTCAATACGATATCAACACAGGTGAAGATGAAAATGAATGCGAAATTGAGGCACGCATATTATAATAGCTAATACACAAAATTATTAAACGAGAACAGTGACGTTACGTTTATTTTTTCCTTCATAAAATTTTACAAGCAAAAGAAATTTCAGTAGTAACTTTTTTTTAATCACAAACTGAAATTCATTTGGATCAGGAATCTGGTGCATCACCAGCTGACGTAAATTCATAATATAATGACTGCTCAATAAATATTCTGCTTCCCACTTGATAGACGTCTAACCAGGCTGAAGAATTTCGAAAAAAATATCACTGGCTTATCACCGCAAAACTTGGATGCACAAAATGTCGTCAGGTAGGTCTTTCCAAACAGTATGAATCTGCACTTAAGATTGACCACGTGCAGCCAACCTCGCAATGGGTCGATGTTAACATAACAGAAAATGGTTAGGCGAAAATAAACCAACAAGAATCGCTTCGTAAAAAGCTGAACGAGCATGAGCATTCAAGAGCCCACCAGAAAATAGTCTATCAAAAACATAGAAGCAAAGGAATTTGCACTTGATGAAATTGCTGCAGATATGCAAAAGGATACTCAAAAGGCAACTAAACGTATCTTCCGCACTGTCTACAACGTGCAATAAAATGTCGGTCATTCACAAATCTCCCTTCAGACATTGATGTGCAAATTGTAACGTGCAAAAATCAATATAGGATCGATTGCATCAGTTTGTGTGATTACTGTTTCTAAAAGCTACCTTAAATAAGTATCTATTACTTAAACATTTAGTAATATGCTTTAAGGTTACTAGTTTCTATTTTCTGTACTAAATGATTTAAAATTTCTGTATTTACGATTTTACTAATGAGTATGATGGATTAAATGATATGCAACATTATTCCTGTGCTATAGCTAATTGCTACTTTACATATGATTTTCTTTTATGACGTACGCTTCTACATTTTACGAAAATTATTTCTCTCTCGTATCTATTTCTGTATTTTAAAAGTTTACTCGTTTTTACAAAATTTAGCTTTAATTAATAACTATAGCGCCATCTCTGAGATGCACGTAGTTTCTGGTTATTTTCAATATTCTTACACTTTATAGGTACCTGTCACTTTGCTAAATCACCACTAGATGGTGATACCCTTTACAAAACTGCATCTTACTTATCATGCTTTATTTTTTAAAACACACATCTGTTAACAATATTGAAATGAGATAACAAAGGAAGTTGTAACATTATTTCTTAAGGCGTTAGCTAGCTTTTCTAAATCGCGATCGCTGTAGAAGGGTGGAAAGTCTCTAGGAAATTTTCTTGCTTCTGCTAGTAGATGCTAGGCATCATTTTTTTGAAAAATTTTCACTATATAATATCGCTTTGTTGTGTAAAAGTAAAAAAGTAAAAATCGCCATTTAAGACGGATGAAATAGAAATATTTCACTGCACCTACATATTTTGGTAAGCCTCTCGTTATAATTAATACTTCTCTTTCAGGTTTCACACACAAAATAATTTCACATTACTTCTTCAAAGAAATAAGAGTAACAAATTGTTTAAGACATTTAAAGTACCGCTCGTATTGGGTCTTAGAGGTAACACCTTATCACTGAATAAACATCGATTTCATTCTTTACTTTCCTTTTAGCAACTACTTTTCAACACAATTTCTCTTATGTAGATCTGATGTATGTCAATTAAACCATTCTTTAAGGTTTTAACGCACACTTAATCAACATTTTAAAAAACTTTTTGATAATATTAGTTTTATGAGTCACGCCCTTAGCGAGCTCATGTATAACCGACAGTTTTGAATAATTACTTTTGTACTACTAGTTATTTGGTCGTGCGCAGTAGCAGTGTTGCAACTTTTATCTTTATACCAGATGTAACACTGAATCTGAAATATTTACATTACTTGGTAGCTCAAATATATAATATTCTTTTCTTTACTCGAATATGGATAAGGTTGTTCGGACCAATTTCTGTTTCTAATTTTAAATTGCTTAATTACTTTTTCTTTGTTTCTTAAAATAAAATTGAGACAGAACAAGGTTTTCCAATTGTATTTATGTAATTTAATCCAATAGGGGTTTGTATTCAATTTTGTTAAACGAAAAGCGAGCTGAATTATTTAATTATTTCGACTGGAAGGGATATTGTTTATTTTTGATATTCTAAACCATAAATTACTGTGGCCGTAAAGACAAGCTCACGACTTGCCCTCGTAAACTTATTTTAATTTATATCTGATTATATATTTTTTTGTGTGAATTGTGAGAATTCCAGAAAGTAAATAAACTTACGTTTGTTGAGGGAATTGTTCACTTACTTATTACTCCTATTTTACTTACTCCCTGTTTCAAGCTTTATAGGCTCTCCCTCTTCCAAGGAATAAGAACCTTTTTCTTTTCCTTTTCGGTTCTTTCCTCTCTAACCAAATTCTCACTCCAACTATAGAATCGATACCTCCAAAACAACCATGCAATCCATGTGCTTTGCGGTTTTCCGACCGTTCGATTGAGTTTTGGCCGAGTTTACTCATTCCTCCTATTTTGTGCAGCGTGGTGGTTAGACACGTGGTATAAATTTTGACGACCAACGTTAAGGTCAGAGTTTTGGAGTACGATAACGTTTTAACTTCACTTAAACAATTCTGTTCATTTGCTTTACTTAAACATTTCTCCTTAGCTTAGTATAATTTTGGCGACCAATGTTCAAGTCAAGTTTTGGAATACGATACAATTTTAGCTTTTTTTGTTTAACTTAAAAATTTTATTTCTATTTAGCTTAGTGTAGAATTTGGCACAAACACGCCAACGTGTTATAATATTGGATCTATTACTTTGCTTTGCTATATATTTTTCTCTGTCTCTCTTCTCTTACAAAGATGGCTGTCACACTTCGTTTTGATGTATATCGTCTGATGAAGGCTGAATTGATGTACGAGTTTTTATCTAGGCGTTTAGACTATAACGTTAATGTTCAGTCTTCATGTAAATCAGTGCGTAGCGCAAGATTACTTGATGCTAATAAATCTCTTACCATCTCTTCACATCAGATTCCGTTCGTCGAAGATGAAATTCCTTTAAATGCTTTCCTTAAATCCTTTAAATGCTTAGATGCTATTCGGGAATTACGTACCGGCATCGAATCGTTTTCTGGTGACTGCACTTCGCCTGCTTTTCTTCGTCTGAGTACGTCATTACTATATGCACAAAGGCGATGTGAATTAATGATCACTACTTCTGAAACTGAAAGTCTAGCATGATCAGGTTTGCGAGACTCCTTTTGTGACGTCATATGCCACAGTAAGTGCAACGCGGTACCCCATTAATGTACGTAGGCCTCAAATCGAGCAATATTCAAAATAAAAGTAATGAGTAAAAATACATGACCATAAAATAGTGACTAGGTTATGCGTTGTTGCTTTACCTTAAAATTAAAATATTATGTGATTCTTAAGAAATAAATATTTTTTAAATTAAGTTTTGTTATAATTTTAACAAAACCATAAAATTGTAAGTAAAATTATTTACCTGTGTCTTTCATTATATTAGCACAAGTTTTATATTAATTACGTCCTCATTTAAAGGCATTTTTAACATTATAACGTATAAAAATAATAATTACAATTCAGTTCTTATGTATGAAACCGTACGATATGAAACTGTCAACCAGAAAGGCCAGTCTATACATGATTAAGTTTCTTATTATGATGCGACTTTTGACAACGTTGCATTGATATGAAAGGATGTTAACAAAATAATGGTAAGTTTCGTGAAAACAGTTTCATTAGTCGAATGCTATCAGTCGCACTAGTGTGAAAGCTGCCTAAGTATAACGTTCTATGAATAAACATTAGGAAGGTTGAAATCATACAAGTTTTCGCAGTTAGCTTTAGATGGCAAAATATCCATAGATGCACGTTCATGTTATTTTACATATAAATTGTGGTTTTTGTACAACAACGGTTTTCTTCTGGCGGTGGCCCTGATTATTAAACTTTAATCTTGCACATTTAAAAATAACACATAAATACCTGAAAGAAAACCATATAAAACCTAAAAATTTATTTAGTCATTTTCCCATGACTTCATACAACTAAAGTATTAACACCCGTAAGATCCATTATAAAGAATGTAAAATTTGTCAGTTACTAGGGTGAGAGGACATCTTATAGCTTTGTAATTGAGTTGTAATATCGAGCATATCACACGATTTAAACACATTTTGGTCAACAAAGCTCAAAACAGTAGTAACTAAAGCTTGGATCATCACAATTCCTCTGACATTTTTAAGCGTATGTCGAACTCTTTCTCTTTGGAAAATGAATACGATTGTTAGTACATTAAAAATTTAAAATTTGTTTTAATTGCCTTTTTAAAATTTGCCTTGAACTGAGCAGTTTGAATTAATATGAATGATGCGCCATCTTATAGGTATCAACGTAGTTAAGCATCGCTTAACTCTCACCAATGATGTGGTAATATACTACGTATAAGATATCGGTAAATAAATTGTAAAGCAACACTGTATATCTGTAGTTTAATTATTCAATATATGTTAATTTTTGGAAACCGGTGTCCTTACTACGTAAGGTTCAAAAACCGGTTAATAATTAAAATAAATTTATAGAGGGATTAATGTGTTATTTAAATGGCTGGTGGAGTTTGTCATAATTTACCACCTAACAGAAATTGTGATAGCACCGATTTTACTAGAAAAGCGAAATTAATATCCGCACCTTTGCACAAAGTTTTAGGTTCAAAGCGCACTTCAAACGCCAATTTTTGTGCATAAGGTTGTGTATGCACAGTAGTAGTTCATCAGGTTGCATGTGGATAGGAAAACTAAGTACTTTAGAGTTGTGGTGACTACTGAGAGGGGAGGGCTCATAGTTATTCGTGAATTTTGCGGAAGTTACATGGTGTAGGCGTTGGCTCTGTTTCCTGATACATTTTTTTCGCTAATTAATCGAGAATGGCAGACCGTCGGCAACATTGCCCGCTAATCTTTGTGCATAAGGTTGTGTATGCACAGTAGTAGTTCATCAGGTTGCTTGTGGATAGGAAAACTAAGTACTTTAGAGTTGTAGTGACTACTGAGAGGGGAGGGCTCATAGTTATTCGTGAATTTTGCGAAAAAGTTACATGGTATAGACGTTGGCTCTGCTTCCTGATACATTTTTTTCGCTAATTAATCGAGAATGGCAGACCGTCGGCAACATTGCCCGCTAATCTTTGTGCATAAGGTTGTGTATGCACAGTAGTAGTTCATCAGGTTGCATGTGGATAGGAAAACTAAGTACTTTAGAGTTGTAGTGACTACTGAAGAGGGCTCATAGTTATTCGTGAATTTTGCGAAAAAGTTACATGGTATAGACGTTGGCTCTGCTTCCTGATACATTTTTTTCGCTAATTAATCGAGAATGGCAGACCGTCGGCAACATTGCCCGCTAATCTTTGTGCATAAGGTTGTGTATGCACAGTAGTAGTTCATCAGGTTGCATGTGGATAGGAAAACTAAGTACTTTAGAGTTGTAGTGACTACTGAGAGGGGAGGGCTCATAGTTATTCGTGAATTTTGCGGAAAAGTTACATGGTATAGACGTTGGCTCTGCTTCCTGATACATTTTTTTCGCTAATTAATCGAGAATGGCAGACCGTCGGCAACATTGCCCGTAATCTTTGTGCATAAGGTTGTGTATGCACAGTAGTAGTTCATCAGGTTGCATGTGGATAGGAAAACTAAGTACTTTAGAGTTGTAGTGACTACTGAGAGGGGAGAGCTCATAGTTATTCGTGAATTTTGCGGAAAAGTTACATGGTGTAGGCGTTGGCTCTGTTTCCTGATACATTTTTTTCGCTAATTAATCGAGAATGGCAGACCGTCGGCAACATTGCCCGCTAATCTTTGTGCATAAGGTTGTGTATGCACAGTAGTAGTTCATCAGGTTGCATGTGGATAGGAAAACTAAGTACTTTAGAGTTGTAGTGACTACTGAGAGGGGAGGGCTCATAGTTATTCGTGAATTTTGCGGAAAAGTTACATGGTATAGACGTTGGCTCTGCTTCCTGATACATTTTTTTCGCTAATTAATCGAGAATGGCAGACCTTCGGCAACATTGCCCACTAATCTTTGTGCATAAGGTTGTGTATGCACAGTAGTAGTTCATCAGGTTGCATGTGGATAGGAAAACTAAGTACTTTAGAGTTGTAGTGACTACTTAGAGGGGAGAGCTCATAGTTATTCGTGAATTTTGCGGAAAAGTTACATGGTGTAGACGTTGGCTCTGTTTCCTGATACATTTTTTTCGCTTTGGCGTTCCAAACCTAAGGAATACATAGCGATAGTGAATAAATAGCCAGATATGGATTTGGTAGAAAAACTCGGAAGAAATTGATGCCGTCGCAAACAGGTAATGAGTCTTTGAAGAGTTTTATCGAAAAGAGTAGGAAACCTCATCGATCAATAGCTTGATAATACGTAATCTACAAACCATATCTGGTATTTGCCGTATGTTACAACTTAAATTATCATGAGACACTAAGGCCGTCTAGAGTACCATGGATGAAGACGAAGAGGCCAAAATTGGTAACAGAAGATAAAAAACTAATTAAATAAATTTTTTTCCTGTACGGTAACCAATTAGTTATACATTTTAAATACACCATTATTCAGTATTTAAGGTTACAAATTTGTGTTGCTAAGGTTTATTCCTCTCTATTACCGGGAAGGCCTTCGTGGCGAAAGAAGTGTTTAGTTAAATGTATAGTACTATGTTTTTATTCCTTATGTAAGTTATATCAGTCTTGTTAAGATTGTTTTGGCTTCAAACTTAATTATAAAAATGAAAAATATATTTGAAGATCAATTGAGCGCGCGCTCAAGTATGGGTCTGTGTATCAATTGAGCGCGCGCTCAAGTGTGGGTCTGTGTATGTGTGTGGGCATACGTACGTACAAATCTTATATTTACGCTTGTCATATTTCCTGGAGTTTATTAGTTTTTGGGAGAAACGCGTCTGGGGGGGTAGGTATTTTGCGGGATGAATGTGTTGAAATGAACTCAAAATCACTAATCTACAATTCCGAGTATAAACACTACATATGTAAGTTATTAGGGATGGGCAGATATGCTGTAGAGATGGAGTATATATGCTCTAAAATATGCTGCTCTAAATATATATATATATATATATATATATATGTATATATATATATATATATATATATATATATATATATATATGGTTTAAATATGTTGTATTATATGCTGTAAAAAAAAGATTTTTTCCTATAACTCTTTTAAAATGACAAATATTTCTTCGTTAAATTTGAGTAACTAAAACACCGACATTATTTTAACTAGAAACAATAAAAATACAGATACATCAGAATCTGTTTACTTGTTACAATAAACGTTTTTCTATATTATCCACCAAAAAAACGTTGACGATTTTCTTGTAATATATTTTTATACATAGAAAAACTTCTTTCACATGATGTTACAGGACAATATTTAAACAAATCTGCTTTTTGGGTAGCCAAATTTTGTTCAATGTCCTCCGAACCAGAAAAGTTTCCATCTAAAATGCCTTTTATGGATGTAAGTGTGGACAACCCTGATTTTTTTTTAAATAAATCACTTAATTTTGTGGATATTTTTTTACATGTATCACTTTTATTTGCGTCTATAGTTCTTAGAAAGTCTTGAATTAAGTCTAAAGATTCCGCTAAAAGTAAATTTTGTGTCTCCAATTTCTTAATTATGTCGGGAATATCGGGAAAATGCGATTTTATATACAACTGCGAACTTAATTCACAGTTCTTTAGAACACTTTGACAGTCCGCTACAGATTGAGCACAACTCAGATCAAAATCATTCACAATATCTTTGAATTCTGCATAGTGTTCTCAGTAATACAGAGCAGCTTCGATCCAGGTTCCCCATCTGGTTGTGGGGGCAAACCAACGTCTTTTAATTTTTCGCGGAAGATCTCAATTCTGGCTGGAGCTTTCAAGAAAACTTTTTTTCCCGTGTTAATTAATGAATTTACCAGGGGAAATTCATTCCTAACAACTTCGGTAACGCGATTTAAGGCATGTGCTATGCAAGCTGTATGAACCAGATTTGGATAAAAAATTTGTAAGTTCTTAGCTGCTTTGTTCATACATGCAGCACCATCGGTCACCATATACAAAACTGTATCTGTTGAGACTTGTTGCGGTACATACAACAGGGAAAGTATTTCATCAACAAATCTAGACACTGTTAAATAATTGGTTTTTTCCAATTCTTCAACAGCAACCAAGTAGCTGTTGGAAGGGTTGCCATTCAAAACACCAACGATGAAGTTTGCAATGTATCTTCCTTTGGTGTCTGTAGTTTCATCCACGCTAAACCAGATGTAGTTGCCTGAAATCGAATTCATTATTTTTTGAAGCATCTCTTCATTTGATGTAGGAATGTGCGATCTAGACGCTGTTCGCCGGGAAACCACAGTTTGCTTTGTGTATTTTTCCATGAAGATCTTGAAATCTGGAACGTTGAATGTTGCTGGACTCCATCATCTTGCATAAATCCTTATTGAAATTGTTGGAGTGTGCGTTTGTATTTACATAGTTCGGAAGCAATTCTTGCGCAGGATCGTTTTCAACGCTAGCTTTTCGTTAATGTGGCGTAGTACGTACATGCTGATCCAGTTGAAATTTTTTGATAACGACGATCTATCAATAAAATTCTCGTAAAAATAAAAGATTTCAATATCAATTACTATCAAAGATAGGAAAAAGAAGAAATTAATGTAAATGTAAAAAAAACATCTGAAGCTATTAAAATTTTTGATAAGAACTGATAGGGGGAAAGAAATAATTAATTATTTGAAAATTAATTGTGGAATATTAAAAAACAGCCGGAATATAAAAAAAAATAATTCATTAAATAAATACACGAATGTTATTTGATGGATGACATTGTAAAAGTAGGTTTAAATTTTACAACTATCTACTGGATACATACTTGTTTTTCGCACACACAACAAAACACTACACTTCCATCATACTTGAAACACTTGTTTAACCACATTTTAATAAGCTCCGACTGCGAACTACCAACTTTCGGCATTTTGTTAAGATATACACAACCGCACAGTTTGATAACCACACTAAAACTAAACTTGAATAGGTACCTTAAGTACACAGGATAAAGCATTAAGTATCTCAGGTAAGATTTTATTGTTTTATTGTTACCGGTAAAAACAGAAACGTGAATTTCTAAGAAATTTGGCATCAGCAGTTTTAAAAAGCATTTTCATTTCAGTTAAAATTATAATGCAAAATTTTACTGTAAAAAAGGCATTTTCATGCCCTGAAAGTTCAATAAAAGCATTTTCATATGCCATATGTTGTAAACCTTCAATATATGCAAAATATGCAAAATAAAATGCGGGTTATATAAGTAAACATTGTAAAACGCGAAGATATCGAAAAATTAGCTGATTATGCTCAGTAGGTAAAGACATGCAAATATGCATTTGCCCAACACTAGTTATTATTAAATCTACTTACTAACAATTGTCTAAATCATGTATTCTACACTTAACGTCTATACGAACAACTTCACACTAACGTTACTTTAAACAACACTATATTCTAACAACAAGGAAAAATGACATTGTTGGAAAATCCAGGTATGAAATATATTAACAAATGAAGAAGTAAAATCAACAAACCACAAGTTAAAAATTTTCTTACAAATACAATTAAAAATATATACGTAATACTATAGTTGCTAATATAGGAGACAAGATCTGGTATCACAGGCGATTTACTAACTATATCGTTAAGCAGGTTAGTCCCTCTCTTAAGATAGGATGTAATGTAGAATCTTTGCTTAAGTTTTATAATATTGTTATTATTGGGCGTCGTGCCCAGTATTTCTACATTGTCCATGTTAAATTTATGGCCACTGTTTAATATGTGCTCAGTTAAATGTGTCCCTCTGTTGTTCTTAATTTTCCGGTTGTGTTGTTTGTTCTAACCACTAATAGATTTTTTCCAGTTTATCTTTGTACGTACACAGACCAGTATTCATATTATAAGGCACTTTGAACGTCACCTGAATTTTAAATTTTCTTCTCACGACCAATACGGAACGTAATAATTACAAAATCGTTTTTAATAATAGAATACAAACATTCACACTCTAGAGTGTGAATTTTTTTCTGAAATACTTGCTCTTATGCGTTTTGCATGTATTTTCATTCCATATCTAGATACGGTATGAATATTCCTAATCGGCCCAAACGGTGTAGATTGCCAAGGATTTGAAAACTGTCAGTGTCAGTTGCAAATCTGACGGATAATTATCCTGACAAATTTTAATTTATTTGTTTTATGTGATTTAATTAAAATAATGAGTGAACCATTAGATACGGAATTCGATAGTACTCCGCCTGAAATTACGAATTATGCAAATAACATAAGCGCGAACCTCCTGCCTCAAAAATCGAGAAAAGAATACGAAAAGTATTAGGGACTGGCAACAAGAAAAGAAAACAAACTCATTTTCTGAAAACATTTTACTGGCATTTTTTGGCGACTTATTAAAAAAATGGAAATCTTCCACGCTATGGAAAATATATTCAATCCTAAAGGCAACTATAAATGTGAAACACGATGTTGATATATCACGATATAAGAAATTAAGAGCTTTGTTGAAGCGCTCTTCTGTTAAAAATCGAAGGTTGTTTACGGAAGAAAATGTAAATGATTTCTTAAAAATGCTCCAGATGAGACATATTTAGTTACAAAGGTAGTAAAAATTATAATTCAATTTGCAATTTTAATACAATGTAGTATTTTTGCTAGGTCGCTCTTGTCATAGGCGTTTTAGGTGCTTGTCGCAAGAATGAACTCTACAACATTAAAATTTCCGATATTAAAGATTTGGGATCCGCAATAGTAATTTCTATTCCTGTTACAAAACTAAAAACCAAGAGAATTTACAGTCTCTTGAATTTTATAATATTGTGAAGAAATATTTGACTCTGAGACCTCTTGATGTTCCTGCTGATAATTTTTTATTAATTTCCAAAAAATAAATGTACGACAAGTGATTGGAATAAACAAACTGGGCAATATGCCCAAACAAATTGCCATATTCCTGAATATGGATAACCCCATGAATATACTGGCTACTGTTTCCGATGTACCTCAGCAACTACGCTGGTAAATGCAGGTGCGGATATTACTACATTGAAAAGACATGGAGGGTGGAAGTCTTCCAAGTAGCAGAAGGGTACATAGAAGATTCTCTACAAAATCGAATAAATGTAGCAAATCAAATAGTCGCTTCGATTACTGGATCTAGTTCGTCCGAGATCGTTCCTTCATCTTCCAATTCTGCTTGCTACACAACTATTAGATTCAATCAATCTGTTTTGAAAAATGTTACGGAAAATATTTTCAACGCACCGATTTTTAACTTCAGTAATTGTACCAACACTATAAATATAAATATTAGTAAGTAATCATTAAGTAACTTGTCTGTTCATATAGTACAATGATTTGTTTTGTTGAGATTTCATTTATTTGTTAGTTATTCATACCTTCGTTGTAAAGAAATTAAAATATTAATCTCAAAACTTGTTTTGTTTTTGTTCAGATTTAGTTTAATTGTTAAACATTCATATTTTCTTGTCGTGGAGAAAATACAGTCTGTTACTCTGTTAGAATGGAAAATTCGATACTCGTGGTTCCTCACGCTCGCTTACGCTCGCGTTCGGAATGTTCCATTCGTATAGAATTTTCTCATTCTAACCTCGTTACAGAATATACTATAAAATTTAGCAACCTGCTGTGAGATAATGTTTATTCTCCTCATTTATACTTTGTAAGGAGGTAAGTTCTATTAGTGTATGTAAAAAAACCGTTAAGCTCACTATCATTAGCCTCAAAATATCATGAACAAATCGGAACCAGCAGACTACATTATTTTTGTACGTATCGTTTTCTAGTAAAACTTTTTCCTCTAAGTGTTTTAAGAAGATTTCATAGAGAAGGGGAGATAAGCTCTCTCCCATCATTAAACCTTTTTGTAAATAAATTTTGTCCCTAATCTTAAAAAAAATTTAGACCTACACTGATATCCAACAATGAAAAGACCTCATCTTGGAATTCAACGTTAATACTACTGTTGTGTAAAATCTCCTTACAAATACTCTTGGATGGGAACATTAGAAAGAAGGTTGACAATATCAAAACTAACTAATTTTGTACTACTGCCTATTTTAATATGTTTAATTTTATTAATGAGTTCAATGGAGTTCTTAACACCAAAACAAGATCTAATATTTAAGTTATTCTTAATAAATTTGTTAAGCCGTTTATTTAACCAATTAGTAGCTGAACTCGATTGCGAAATGACTGGTCTATCACTTTCCGTGTTGTGTATTTTGGGGAGACAATAAGGTGTTGCAGCTACAGGGTTGCTTTACATATATCGTGTGAAATAAAATAGTTTATTTAGATTCTTATTGCGTTTTATTACCGCATTTAGTCTGGTGTTATAATTTTTGGTGACATTCATTTTAACTTCTGGTAGAATTTGTTCGGTAATCCAGTCCTTCACCTTATGCTTTAAATGTGAAAGGTTTCTTAATGTGGTATTATTTGTGGATGAACTGTTGTTGTTATGACGGAGTTTCCTCTTATTTATTATGTAGAGAACAATGGCTCTATTCCCTTTTTTGATGTTTACATTACTAAGGTCAACGATCATTTGGAATTTCATGTATTTAGGAAAACACTCATTCAGACAACATCATTCCCTTTAGTAACAACTCACCGCAACTTGAAAGACACTGATTTTCGTGTGGAAAAGAACATTGTATACCAAATATCTCGCAACAATGGTTACAGTAGAAAAACGGTTGATAGTATCATAAACAGAACTATTAGTAAAATTAAACTTAAAGAACTTGCCTCTTTACAAAGTATAAATGATGAGAATAAACGTTATGTGACGTTACCGTACTATGGTTCCATTTCACAGCAGGTTGCTAAATTAAAAAAAAAATTTTAAACTCAGGTGACGTTCAAAGTGCCTTATAATATAAATGCTAGTCTGTGTACCTACAAAGGTAAGCTGGAAAGAATCCATATTACTGGCGTTTACAGACTGAACTGCGATGATTGTGATTCCAATTATATCGGTATGACTACACGCAATATAGTGGTCAGAACAAAAGAACACAACCGCCAAATTAAGAACAACAACAGACAGTCTTCTCATTTCACCGAGCACATATTAAACAGCGGTCATAAATTTAACATGGACAATGTGGAAATACTGGGCACAACGCTCAATAATAACAATATTATAAAAATTAAGGAAAGATTCTACATTACACCCTATCTTAAGAGAGAGGCTAACCTACTCCACGATATAATTACTCAATCGCCTGCGATACTAGATCTAGTCACCTATATAGCGTTACGTATATATGTTTAATTGTGTTTGTAAGAAAGTTTTTAACTTGTGGTTTGTTGATTTTACTTACTCATTTGCTAATATATTTCACACCTGGATTTTCCAACAATGTAATTTTTCATTGTTGTTAGGATATAGTTGTTCAGCGTTATGTTAGTGTGGATTTGTTCGTACAGACGTTAAGTGTAGAATAAATGATTTAAACAATTGTAGTAATTAGATTATAATAATAACTTATATATGTAGTGTTTATACTCGGAATAATAGCTTCCCCCTGAAGGTGATTGCGAAATTAATTGAAGAAATCGAAACCTGTATGTATATATATAGGATTTTACATTTTAATAAAGATAAATATATAGTTTTTCGGGATTAGTAGTTTTGAGTTCATTTCAACACATTGATCGTATTCCCAAATTCAAGAATGGATTTTAATTGTAATATTAAATATTTGTTGATTATGTAGATTAATTCCGTTCTATGTAATTTTTTGATACAACGCGTAATTTAGCGGTAAAAAGTTATTAAAGTAGGATTTAAGGGTTAATAAATATTTTTTCAGTATCCGAATAACGATTAATTTTATGAGGTGTGTCGATATATTTTTTAAAGAAAATGTAATTTTACATAGCTTTCCTTTAGAAAGTTTTTTATATAAAGCAAACCAAGCCTAAAAATTAATGAAACATAATCGGTATGTTATAGGAGTGGGCTGCTGGGAATTTGTTTAAGCTATTAACGTCTACCTGACATGAAGTTTTAAACGTTCATCTGATATAGATTATATGATTTTATTTTTACAACGTTGTCTATGTTCGTTATGAACGTATTACAACATACATAAATATCCTATAAAAAATGTATTAGTATTATAGTAGCGCCGGGGAGAGGTGTCTCAAGGCGGACTCGTGAATGGGGATATAATTATTACTGTGAAATGCATCTGTTTCACTTTATTTTAAAGAAAGACGGTTATAATTTATGCGTCTGCTATATATTTAAATGCAGGACTTAAAAACGAATGTCTATTCTAAAGTCAAAGCGCATGACCTCAAATTCTTCTTCGTATTTCGTTTTGTATAATCGCATCATGTTTTGTAGGTATAATAATTTATCTTTCGCTTCGTAATTTATTAGTTTCCATTGCATTTGTAAACAACAGTTTTTTTCAAAACTATTATTATTAATATTCACTATTACGAGGTAAGTTTATAATGCAAAATGTATTTCCAATTGATTGAATGCATTTATTTATTTTGCAGCAAATAATGATGTCATTAAAAGGTAAATCTTTGAAAAGCCAAACTCAAGTAATGTTAATGAATATACTGCATTATTTCGAGATGGAACGCGATAACGGGGGCCAAGTTTACCTTTAACTTCCATTATCCAGGTACGCTAATAATTTTCACTATTTAAATTTATATTTATGTAATATTATGTTGCAGCGAACTGCTTTCGCATGCGGCATTTCCGAGAAAACCGTAACTCGGACAAAGGCAAAATGGCTCTCGCTTTAGAATCTGGGAAATCGGCCGGATTCACCGCAAAAACATAGGCTGCGTTTGAAGTCGAAGGCAGAGGATGTCGACGAATACGTGAAAGACGTTTACATCATGCATGCAACTGGTAAATAATTCAGAAATTATTGTTGAAATGGAGTTAATCACTGTTTAATTTTAGGCTCATATGTTACTATCAAAAGCTCCAAACTGAACTTAAAGAAAATAAAATATTTACCTTCAGTAAAACGAGTTTGAAACAATTGTTACACAAACTTGGTTTTGAATTCAAACTTGACGATGGAAGAAGGCGTTTAATGGAGCAGGTTCATATTGCTGGTGCTCGAACAACATTTTTGCGAAAATATTTTCTAACAAAAGTTGTGAAATTAGTTACGATCATGTCTTTCTGGATGAGACGTGGATTCTTAGTCGAGGAAGCGTTCGAAAATTCATGGCATGATAATGATTTGAAAAGCCGAAAACAAACCGCTAGGAGAAGGAAACGGTAATTACAAATAGTCCGATTTGTTAAAAATATTTGTAACGAATAAATTTTAGTTTTATCGTACTGAGTGCGGACAAGGATGGTTTTAAACCCAATTCATCATTGGTATTTTCCAGTAAAAATAAGACAGCAGACTACCCGATAATATGTAAACAGTATTACAACAAAACCGTTAGAAGACAGGGCTTCAGGGACGAAAATGTTTTATCGCTATTGAAGGTTTCATTAAACCAAGTAGCTGGAGAACTGTGGCAAAAATGTATTTTACACGCTGAAAAGGAAATGAGCCAGTGGTGGGACGTTCAAAAAAGAGCTGAGGAAATGGTAAAACCTCTAGTAATCAATGTCGGAGAGTCGAGTGAGGATAATAGTGAAAATGAAGGTGACGACTTTTAATTATAAGATGTGCAATATTTGAATTTAAAGCAAAAATTAGAATCTTAGTCACTTTATAACATATACCTCTGTAGCCGTATTTGGGTTTACATTCGTTTTATATACTGACAAACTGTAAACTGAGATTTTTAAAATCGGTTATATTATTAACTAATAATAAATCTCATTTTTAACATCCAATACAGTGTATTTATTTATGACAAAATCAGTTATCTATAAGTGGCTTCGATAACCAAATTACAATCTTGTCTCTTTTGACGCAGTGCTAGCTAATTCGTTTCTTATTGAAAATTATTGGTATAATTAATTTGTAAAGCAAATCCAAAACGAAATTTTGTTGACCCGGTCTCGGTTCTGATAATAGTTTACAGTTGTAAAATATATTTGTATCATATGACTACCCACACTCGGTGGACTTTACATGCCAGAATAAGTGCGAACAGACCTTAAACGAAATTCGACTTTATTTATACGAGTGGATGAAGATTTTTAAGACCATTAGGATGCTCAATCCCGAGATATTCGAACAATAATTTTATTTAAATTTGACCCGACTATATTTCATTTCTCTTAATTTCCGCTTTGTGGTGATGTGTTGTTCCACATCAGATATTTTATTAATTGTGCTACCACAGCTTTTTAAGCACCATTTTTTTATTCGATCAATTTTTAATATGAGAGGTTGCAACAAAATCTATACTTCCTCCGCGTGTTCTCCACACTGAACATTTGTGTAAAAAATAACGTGATACGTGAATATGGGTTTTTCGCAAAAGTAAAAAAAAGATCATGTCTATAACGAAGTGTGATGAATACTTTCTTCAACGTCCTTGCCGTTTTTACCGTGTTTTGCTTTTAGTATTCACATTACCTTAATCTTATGCGGTACGTTTTGCACAACGTTTTGTCTGCGCAGTCTTAAAATGTAATGAAGGAGTTACAAAAATGGATAGTCTGCGTGGTGCATTGTTGGTATTTATTCTTGCGCAGTTTTGGTGGTACTGACCATGGAGAAAGTACTACTCTGGTGAATTTTTGCATGGCCTTGAGGCGTACTGATTTCGTATTTTCCACACAAGTCTTAATTTGAGGCTAGATAACGTCCGTACTGTAGTTCATACATGTTGCGCTTTACACAACTCTGCGTCGAAGCTTATCTCAAAAGTAGTATACACCTTCTGAAAGTATGGATTGGTAAAATATTTCTGAATCTACTGTTGAATTAGGTGAAAGATGTGACCCCGAATTAATACACGCCCTTCGGCATTGAACTACAGGTACAATTTCGAATAACGCTGTCGTAAGCGATAATTTGAAAGACTACAGTAACAATGAGGTGCCACCGTGTCCGGCGATAATCGGAGCGTGGATGCGTCTGTGTCCACCTAGGTCGCATTGAAAGTTGAAAAGTCTACATTCTCTTAATGATCCCGCTGAGACTGCGGCTCGGTTGTGGACCATCCAGAATATCACCAGGAGTGAGCAGATAGAAGCCTGGTGTGCCATCTATCTACCACCCACGATACATAGTCTCGCTACGCTATAAGTGTTTATCTCTATACGCAAAAATATTTATTACTTAATTCAATACCATCATTACCCCGTTTATACTCTGTCATTGTTATTATTTCATTTCATGTAAGTTAGTATTTGTTATGATTATTCGTGTTAAGGCCCGTGAAATTCACGGATAACTATGCCCTCTCCCCGCGATAGTTGTCGCAAAACTGTACTATCTAGTTTTCAAATGTCATAGTTTTCGTATCCACATACAACGTGATCAACTAACAACTATGCAAACAAAACGTTGTGCACAAACGTAGCGTTTGGACAGCGCTTTAAACCAAAGACCTTGTGCGAAAGATACTGATCTTTATTTATGTATTTAAAAATAATAATAATAATTTTTAATTACATATTTACCTTTGAACTTATTCGTTCACAACAAAAACTTATAATAAATTAATATTAGTCAAGTTGCTTTGGTATGAGTGAATCCTTGTGATATTGCAGGCTTACATTCTATTAATATAAGTAATTGGATTGTAATCTCATTATATTTAGAATTTACATCATTCTACATACATAAAGACCAAATTTGCATAGATTGGGACTTGAATCTCGATGACGCAGTTGGATAGGGCGGTACTCTAGCAAAGTACAGGTCATAGGTTCAAATCTTACTCGAAGTAAACTTTTTATTTATATATTTAATAAAATTAATAATAATTTTGAATTACATATTTACCTTTGAACTTATTCGTTCATAACAAAAACTCATAATAAATTAATGTTAGTCAAGTTGCTTTGGTATGTGTCAACCGTCGCGATATTGTAGGCTCACATTCAATTAATATAAGTAATTTGATTGTAATCTCATTATATTTAGAATTTACATCAGTTCTACATACATAAAGAGAAAATTGGCATCGATTGGGGCTTGTACTTCGATAGGGCAGTTGGTTAGCGCGGTACTCTAGCAAAGTATAGGTTGTAGGTCCAAAAACTTCTCGAGTCAAACTTTATTTATGTATTTAATAAAATTAATAATAATTTTGTTTTACATATTTACCTTTGAACTTATTCGTTCATAACAAGACTTATAATAAGTTAATATAAGTCAAATTGCTTTGGTATGTGTCAATCGTCGCAATATTGCAGGCTCAGATTCAATTAATATAAGTGATTCGATTGTAATCTCATTATATTTAAAATTTTACATCAGTTATACATACATAAAGACAAAATTTACACCGATCGGAACTTGAATCTCGATAGCGCAGTACTGTAGCAAAGTACAGGTCGTAGGTTCAAATCCTACAGGAGGAAAACTTTTTATTTATGTATTTAATAAAATTAATAATAATTTTTAATTATATATTTACTTTTGAACTTATTCGTTCACAACAAAAACTTATAATGAAATATACTGATATCGATTTCGCTTGAGCCCTTCGCTTATCTAATAAAAATTCCGCTATCAAAAGTTATGTTATGTATTGAATGGACAAACTCAACCCAGTCATTTAAATAAAAATTATCTATAACTTCATTTTTATTATTAACCGGTTTTTGAACCTTGCGTATCAAGGCCACCGGTTTCCAAAAATTAATGCAGAAAGAAAGGTAATATTACTAGTGCATATTGATGCGTAACAATTTGTTACCGACATCTTATACGTAGTATACTACCACATCATTGGTGAGAGTTAAGCGATACTTAACTACATTGATACCTATAAGATGGCGCATCATGCATATTTATTAAAACTGCAAGTTAAAAGGAAATTTTGAAAAGTTCAGTTAAAACAAATTTTAAATTTTTAAATGTATGATGAATTGTTTTCATTTGTCAAAAAGAAACGAATTATTATTTTATTACTATATTATTATTCTATATCCGGTACGATTTTTACTTCTGATGAATTTTGTAAGGTAAAACAGTTCGACATAAGCATAAAATTCTCACAGAAATTGTGATTATCCAAGCTTTAGTTACTACATTTTTGAGCTTTTTTAACCAAAATGTTTTTAAATCTTGTGATGTGCTCGATACTGCAACGCAATTGTAAAGCTACAATAACTGACAAATTTTACATGCTTTATAATGGATCTTATGGGTGTTGATAATACTTTAGTTGTATGAATTCATGGGAAGGACTAAATAATTTTTTAGGTTTTTTAAACGGTATTTACTCAATTCCGTATCGAGAAGGAAACTAGAAAGTAATTTATTTTTAGATGTGCCGGACAAAACTCTGTTAGGGTCAGCGCCAAAAAAAAATCGTTTTAATGCAAACACCACATTTTACATCTAAAATGCACATGATCGTGCCGATAACGATATTTTGCGATCTAAAGCTAATTGCAAAAACTTGTATGACTTCAACCTTACTAATGTTTATGCATAGAACACTATGTGTAAAGGCTCGAAATGAGACCTACGTACATTAACAGAGCAACGCATGGAATAAAAGTTTCTCTTTTGCGCCTACGCATTTTTACTTTTACCAATTTAGAAACTGATGAATTCTTTTGTAAAAACAACAATAACAATAACTTCAGTAATCTCGGGAGAAGTACATCGTATATCATCATCAGCATCCAACATTTCGCAATACTCCCTACTACTGCTTAAATTAATAAAAAACTGTCGAAAATCTCAACCAAACTCCTACACTGACGCGTGACGTTGGCTTATTTAATGAGCGTTGTTATGATTATTTTATTCTTTTACCTGCTAATTAGTTTTGCTCTTCCCTTTCGATCTTTACCATTTATTTTTAATTTATCTGAATACGTTTGCGAATAAAATAGTATATGTTATTCGTAGTAAAAGTGAGTTTATGTGGCTCAGATGAATAATTATTTGGCCCACTTTGTTCGGCAAAACAAATATTCGGCTTCGCCACATAAACTATTACTACTAATAACATAATATACTATTACTCATGAAAAAGATTTTGTATCGCACTGGTGGAAGTTTTAAACAATTACCCTATAGCAGTGATATGACGAAATATTGTAGAAAAATCCATAAACGATGCTGTTTCTGGATGCAGATCGAATTCTGACAAGAATATAACACTACTTGTTATGGGTTATTATTTTACGATGGATCGTTACAAAGTGGGAAAATTCCATTTTACCTTATTCTCCACTTTTATTTATTCAGGCAAGAAAAATGACGTTCCTCTTCACGACATGTGACGCAATACTTCGAAAACTTTTAAGACCGGGTACATGACTAATGTTTTTGAATTAGATAAATATTACAAACATGAAGAATTTTAAATAGTTCAAGATATGTATTTGTCACTCGCATATTTTCAGAGATTTTGGGAATTATTATTTCGGGGAGAATGTAGTGCATATAAAATTATTAAAAATATGTATTTATCGATGCTACGGGGGTTCCTGTCCCATTCGAGGTAATCTGTAACTATATATATATATATATATATATATATATATATATATATATATATATATATATATATATATATATATATATATATATATATATATATATATACAGTATGTCCCCGGATCGACTTTAAAAGAGGGAAAATTTTCTTATCTTTGATTTCTCAGAAAATTTCATTCTTGATGATTTGCCCTGGTTGTTTTCAAACCCCCGAAACACAAATTACTTTCTATTTTACTCGTACGGTTCTCGAGATAATATCATTTTTCTTGAAGTAACCTTAGTAGGCGGATTTCATTGAAAAACCCCACTGGCAGAAATTGTCAAATGTGATAATTCTGTTGAACTGCAAATTAATTCATGCTAATTTGAGTTGTATGCTATAATGTTGACTTTACAACAAAGAATTTATCTAATTCAATGTTACGGAACTGAGGAAGTGTTACCGAGTTGTTATCAGAAAATTCAACCAAAAATACCCGGAGGTTGCCATTTCGAATGCTGGAGCAAAAAACTTGGTAACTAAATTCCTTCAAAAAGGCCCGGTTTTAAACCTAAAGAAGCCAAAGAAGTTGTTCGATGAAGAAGATGCTGCTACTGTTCTCGCCGTTCATTCCACAACAGAAGTTCCAAGGTTGTCTTTAAGAAGGAGGACACTACGAATTGGGATAGGTAAATCTCATTTACAAAGAATCTTCAAGGAGAACAAAATTTTACCATTTAAGCCGCAATTTAGGCAAACTTTAGAGAACGGTGATGAAGCCAAACGTCTGGATTTTTGTTTGGAAATGGGCAGTAGAGTTTTGGAAGATTCAAATTTTCATAAACGAATAATGTTCTCCGATGAATCGACCTTTTCAACTAACGGAGTCGTTTCCTCCCAACATTGCCGTTACTGGAGTAGGACGAATCCAAACTTCCGAATTGCTAGTCGCAGACAATGTTTGAAAAAAGTTAATGTGTGGTGTGCGGTTTCGTACCATGGAATTATTGGCCCATATTTTTTTGATCAAAATTTAAACCGTTATTCATATTTGGAAATGTTGCAAAATGTTTTAACTGATAAACTGGATGAATTGCCATTGAACTACAAAATGTTCTTCCAGCACGATGGGTGCCCTGCTCATTATGCCGGTACTGTTCGCCAGTGGCTCAATACAGAGTTCCATGATAACTGGATAGGAAGGGATGGTCCCATTTTATGGCCGCCGAGAAGTCCTGATCTCGCAATAATGGACTTTTATCTGTGGGGTCGTTTAAAACAAATTGTGTACAGTGAGCCATTAAACAATGATGAAGAGCAATTGAAAAATAGGATACGGAATGCTGTCCAGTCCCTTTCAATCGAAGAAATAAGGTGCAGTTTCAATGAATTCAGAGCTCGCATTGAAATCTGTGCGGAAAAAGGAGGAGAATTATTCGAACAGAAAATTAATAGTTCAGTTTTTTGAGAATTTCATTTCATTTTACCATCAATTGTTAAATTTATTAATTAAAACTTGTGAGACCAATTTGATTTTTCCTTTGAAACAAATCAATTTACTTCAAAAAATTACGAAAAGCTCGAATTTTTCAAGAAAAATGATATTATCTCGAGAACCGTTTGAGTTAAATAGCAAGTAATTTGTGTTTCTGAGGTTTGAAAACAAGCAGGGCAAATCAGCAAGAATGAAATTTTCTGAGAAATCAAAAATAAGAGAATTTTCCCTCTTTTAAAGTCGATCCGGGGACATACTGTATATATATATATATACACCTTAAAAGTTGGTTTTAAATGAAATCCAGTTAATGGTTAGTAATTTGCTAGCAGTAAATTGCTATCGGTTCACAAAATAGAATTTCGATATGTAATTAGAGTACACTCGTGATATAGCAATCCAATTAATGCACGACTATGTAACTATAACGAATTGTTCAAAATTTTCAATTAAACAAAATATTGGACTGCTTTATAACAAAAAGGATGTAAATTTTGATTGTTTGTGCTCTTTAGTTCTGCTAATTTCTACCATTGTATCTCTTAAGTTAAGTAATACTAATAAAGATAGTGGTATAATCTACACCATTGACATTTTCTTCTACCCACTGTATCATTTCGTTTATCGATTTAATGGTAGAACTGGTGGGTACAACTTTTCCCTTAACTCGGTTGGTTTCTTCTTCTGTCGTGTCATTACCTTCTCCTTCACCGAGTTCATTCTTTTCAACATCTGGTAAAAGATCTGTATTATGTACATCTACATACATTTAGTGATAGTAAAATCTTACTCCAACACCTCTTTAAAACATCCGCCATCACATATTTCATGCTGAAACTAAATTGGTAACAGCGTCCTTTAGAGATAGATTTTTTAAAGTAACCCCATTCTCTGTGATATTTCCAGCAATCGATGGTAGCAAATACTTTACAGGAAGCAACAAACAAACAATAAAATTGGGTGGAAAATTTGACACTCCAATAAAAAGTTTTGCAATGCGTAGTGTTAGTAAGAATCAGTTACAATGGTATTCAAACGATAAAATATACAAACTTTCAAACAAAGGAAAATAGTAAAATGTGTGCATCCATAATTGAGGTACGTCATCTATGTGTGTGCGTGTGAGTGTGCGTGTGCGTGTGAGTGTGTGTGTGCTTGCGAGTGTGCGTGCGCGTGCGCATGAGTGTGCGTGTGCGTGTGCGTGTGCGTGTACGTGTGCGTGTGCGTGTGAGTGTGCGTGTGAGTATGCGTGTTCTTGCGAGTGTGCGTGCGCGTGCGCATGAGTGTGCGTGCGAGTGTTGTGTGCGTGTGCGTGTTCGTTTGCGTGTGCGTGTGCGTGTACGTGTACGTGTGCGTGTGCGTGTGCGTGTGCGTGTGGGTGTACGTGTGCGTGTGCGTGTGCCCGTGCGTATGAGTGTGCGTGTACGTGTGCGTGTGCGTGTGCGTGTGCGTTTGCTTGTGAGTGTGCGAACGCGTGCGCATGAGTATGCGAGTGCGTGTGCGTGTGTGTGTGCGTGTGCGTGTGCGTGTGCGTGTGCGTGTGCGTGTGCGTGTGTGTGCGTGTGCGTGTGCATGTGCGTATGCGTGAGCGTGTGCGTGTGTGTGTGCGGTTGCCTGTGCGTGTGCGTGCGCGTGGGCGTGTGCGTGCGCGTGTGCGTTTGCGTGTGCGTGTGCTTATGCGTGTGGGCGTGTGCGTGCGCGTGTGCGCGTGCGCGTGCGTGTGCGTGTGGGTGTGCGTGTGCGTGTGCGTGTGCGTGTGCGTGTGCGTGTGCGTGTGCGTGTGCGTGTGCGTGTGCGTGTGCGTATCCTTGCGCGTGTGCGTGTGCGTGTGCGTGGACGTGGGCTTGTGAGTGTGCGTACGAGTGCGCATGAATGCGTGTGCGTGTACGTGTGCGTGCGTGTGCGTGTACGTATGCGTGTGCGTGTGCGTATGCGTGTGCGTGTGCGTCTGCGTGTGCGTATCCGTGTGCGTGTGCGTGTGCGTGGACGTGGACTTGTGAGTGTGCGTACGCGTGCGCTTGAGTGTGTGTGTGCGTGTGCGAGTGCGTGTGCGTGTGCGTGTGCGTGTGCGTGTGCGTGTGCGTGGGCGTGGGCTTGTGAGTGTGTTTTTCGTTTTTCACAATAATTTTTTGAAACAACTGGATGTTTCAAAGATATAAGTTACTGACACCTAGATGTTAAAATTATAAATTAATTATGTTGCATGTAATTTTTTGATACGCAAAAACTGTATTATCAATATTTTTACATAAGTGGACCACTTGCAATATTTTTTCAAGTTAGCACGTGTATGTTTGTTAACCTGTATCCGACATGTATGTTTTAACGTGCATTTGATATAGATCATTATTGCTGTTGCCTATTTTAATTATGAACGCATTACAAAAGATGTGTGCGCGTGTGGAGGTGCACGTGAGTGCGCGTATGCGCTTGCGCACTTAGGCAAGAAACAGTGAAATGTAGATGGTAACTGCATACCAGTAATTGAAGTTGTAGCCAAGGGAGCATAGTCCAATCGATTGTACAGAACATACAATGCGTTGTCTGAAGTACAGGCGTACCATTGGATTGAAAACTAGAAATATAATTTCTCCAGAATATGATTTCGTGAAATATAAAAAGAAAATTTGGTCGGTTCCACAACTGCGATGGATGCAAGAGCAATAGTTGTTCGATTTAAATCGTCATCTTTTTCTACAATGTTTAAATAAGAATATTTAGAAACTGGTTTCGACATAGTTGTCGTCTTCAGACCTTGAACTATTGTACAAATTGACATCAAATATATAGAAAACTGGCACTTACAAATAACTTTAAGGCTTAATGTAATAAAAATATAGGACAAACGGTGTAGTGTCGTAAAACATTAAAGCGAAAATGAAGCAAAATCTAAAAACTTGTTAAATAAAGTACGTATTTATACTAAAAACATTTAAACCTTTTACCAGAGGTGTCATCAAAGATTAGTTTAAATGAACATGAAATAACAAAAAGTTGATGCTTTAATCTACCTGAGATTCAATCGATTAAAGTCATCCTGGTTTAATATGATACCTTGATATTTCTTAAAAATTTAAATTTCTAACTAAAACACTAAACAGACATCACTAAGATACTACATTAAAGTTTCCTCGCTAAAATATGAGCAAGTGTTTAATTAGTAGTAATATAGTAGTAATTAATAATATAAGAATTTATGTGAACGTTTTCCATGATACAATGAAAACATGTATCATGAACTTTTTCGGTATGTATGGTACGCTAAAAATTTGCTGAAGAAGTAACGAAAGAGGGGGGCAACAGGACCAGTTCTCTCCTAGACGAGTGTTCTAATTAGAACCGTACCGAAAGTAACTAATCGTGGATGTGAAAAGAATGCAGTACTAAAATAAAAAGGAAGTTATATTAATCATTTAGTAAAAATCATTTTAATTTAATTTAAAAATAGTGAATGGGCAGGAGAATAACTAGGAAATAATTTTACATTTTCTTTCATTGCACAGATCTATTTTAAATATCCACAGAAAATCTCAATCATAAATCATAGAATTTATTCTTGCGTGTAGTTTTACCCATTTATTTACTATGGGAGATTACATAACTTTAGTTCCTAAAATTAATAATTTTAATTCTCGGATTATAACGCTCATCGCCTGATATATGCTTTTAGCTCCAATCATGCCATTTGAGGTAAAACGTAGTGAACGATACATTTTGTATTGAAACGCGTTAAGGAATAAAAAATGATGGAATTGCATTGTTTTTGACACATTTGAGGTATTAAATACAGAATTGAAGAAAATAAATTTAATCAAGGAATCTTCGTTAAAAAACAAAGCAAATTATACAAGACGCTTATGTTTAAACATGTAAATACATCCTTTAACCAGCAATTCCCAAAGAAAAAGTATAACGTGCCAATTCTTGTCTATTGTTACTTTAATTTAAGTTTTAGTTTGTATTATTACTGCTAAATATATTTACATCACATTAATATCTTTTTCCTTTCAATAATTAAATTTGTACTTCGATATTTTCACTTTAGTTTACATAATTACGAGTAACTCTGTATATATAGTTAGCCTTAGGGGCTATTTTAGACACATCAATTTTTGTTGTTTACTTCCTTTTCCCCCAGTTACTACTCGTTTAAAATTTTTTACAAGTATTCGTTCACTTTCTGTTAAAGTGGCATAAAACTCTTCCTGTTGGTTGTGTGTTTCTGCTTTGCAGTAGGTTTCCAGTTTGAGGTACTGAATTTCACCAATACGTTTTCTATTTAACAGAATTACAATAGCCAAGACGCCTGTACTCCTTGACCAAGCTATGTTTCTGTGATATGTTTTCACTGGCTTCTCTCGCTTCTCTTATTACATACTTTTGAAACTTTATTATGTCGCTTCTTAAAGGCAATAACTTTGGTTTCTCCCATTTCTTTTCATTCATGTCTTTTAACGCTAAACTAGAAATTTCTGAATTCCAGTGGTTCGTGATTAAATTTCTCAAACGTTTAATATCTTTAAGATTATCTTCCGGGTCGTCACAAGGAAAAATCTACTTTCTTTGATAACCATCTTCGCCGCGATGTCGCATACTTATTTTAATGTTGTACCCATATGTGTAGCTAAGCTACCACTGGAAAATGTACGGGATGTTAGATCATACCCAGTGATTATTTTTGTCGCCGATACTATATTATCAAAAAATTTAGGTTTTAATACTTCGAAAATGATGTTTATTCGCATCATTTGGCGTAGAGTTATTAAAAGTCTGCTTAATTCCCTCATTGTATTTGAAATCGTATTCGTAATTTGAACTCGTTTATGTTTCTACAATAAACTTTCACCATAGCTTCATATTAGTGCATCATTCATGGCCACTTGGGATATTTGATCAGTTCTCATAACTTGTTTTGACCGTAACGAATCGTAAAATTCTTTGTTTGCTGAACATATGACAAATATTTGTGATTCTGTCACATGATTGTCACGCTGATCCGGTGTTTTACCTGTTGTACGCAATTCACAGCGATTTCGATGCCTTTTCAAATAGGTTTTTTAAAAAATCTAAAAGAAAATTAGCGGACGTTAACGTGTCTAATTCTTTTGGTCTCCTAACTGGTCGAAGTTGATTTATCTGCTCGGAGATCGCAAAATTCCCTTGTCTACGAATAAGTTTAATGATTTTCTGTCTTTTAGGATCGTTGGGTTTTAGAGACAATAATTCCTTTACTGCACCTTCTTCTTTATGGTTTCTTATTAAACGTCGAGAGAAATGTGCAACATCTGTGAAGCAATAGGGACAAGAATACCTTTTTGTCCAAGTTCTACAACCAACAGCTGTACACTTCCACGCGATTCCTGGAATCCAGGACATATTTTTTCAACCCTTTTTACTTTACAGTTTTGACTTACTTGAATAAGTTGCCCAAATCTGGACGTAGTCCCGTCTACATTCTGTGGTTGATTCACAATCATAGAAATTTCAGAGGTTACTAGTTGTCCAACACCTTGAGATTCTTCATATTCCATAGAGGTTTCTGTACCTTCTGAAATAACTTCTTCACTGGATAGGACATGATTTTCCACGGGAGTACTATTGAAAATACTTGATGAAGCAGATAGTGGTTGCAGTTCTGTGCAATCAAACACGTTTAATTCTATTCCGGAATAATTAAACGTATAATCTGGCTTAGTTCTGTCTTCATTATTAGGAACAACGACCTGAGCAGTACAAAAAAACGTGTATTTATATTTACGTGAAAGGTAATGGAGAAACGAGTTACGTTAGTTATGTACCAAATCCAAAAATTTAAAAGCAAACTGACTAGTTTACTTTTACACTGACTAGTGTTGTTAACAGTTAGAGCAAATGAAAGCAAACTGTGATCTAATTTTGGTAGAATTGGACAACTTTTTTACAGGGGTTGAAGAAAGATAGTCAAATCACTCGTGCGTATTGCTTTACTGTTCAGCCAAAAAGTAATTTTTTTAATTGCGGATATTGAAGCACTGTTAATTTGGAAGTTTTAGTAAATGTCAAACTAAAAGAAAACAACATTTTTTCTATATTAATGTTTAATCATAATAATACATCACATTCATATCATTAATATGAAAAAGTAAAGTTACTACTATTAGTATTATTACTGTTATTACCCGCTATTTTAACAACCTCGATACCTATTGCCTAACTTTGGAAACACATACAAAAACCTTTCCCTACAGTATAGATATAAATAGTTCCATGCACAAATGAATATTGCCTAACTGTTACTTTTTTTGATTGAGTATAAACGAACATAAGTTTAGAAATATTGATCTTTTATTCTATTAAATGATATCAGAAATGTCAATTTTATTGAACGATTTTCCGAAAAAACTTTGTTCGTATTGAAATTTAACACAAAAAGTGACTATAAAATATGACAGATCCTTTTTTCTTTTGATTGTAGACAAAAACGTAATAGAATGCTCAAACTCCACAAGTGAGGCCAAAAGTGCTTAACGTTTATCTCCATTGTAAGAAAAATACGCACTTGGTTACATATAAATTAAATTAGTCTGTCTAAACTGCATAGATTTGGAATACAACGTGCACCTCTGAATGTTGTTATTTGTACCTGTTTGATTATTGGAATTAGAAAATCGGATGCTTCGGATTCCTGTGAAGTTGTTGCGGAACATATGCTGAACTCTACGCTACTACAACTTTTCTAAAAGATATCTATTGTCAAAAACATTTAACACATGTTCTAATGAACAATATTACTACCCTCAATTGCATGTGAACTACTGATAGAAGTCATCGTTTTAGTTTCACTTGATTCTTCATTAACACCTGTAACACATACTTTTAATAGTAACAGTATAAGTACTTCAAAACGATCGCACAGTTTCACAGATTGAATAATCCGACCGCAAAGTACAAATTAGACCTACTGAAAATTTAATACCTAAATTTATAGGATGTGGGATAACCATCCTTAACTGTTGCACCATTATTGTCAAACATTCACTCAATAAAAAACCGCCGGGACTAAAACGTACACTTTGCTTCATGTTAGGGACTAAAGTGCGACTTCTACTCCCATGGGATTAAGTAGTTTTAAATCCCAAGGAATTAAAGGTAAAAGAGAACTACTAAAATCAGCAATCCATGGTTCAATAAGCACGTTTACCAACGTCAAAGGGAACCTTAAAGATATAATCGCGTTCACACGCGTGGTAGTAGTAGTACACAAAGCGATACTAGGTGACACGTTAGCAATATGGTCTAAACGATGGCGTAGTAGAGCGCCCGCTTTGTAAGAAAGAGAACCCAGATTGAAATAGCCAGTAAGATCGTTTTTTTTCAGTAACTTTTATAACGATTAAGTACTAATGTTGAATGTTTCTTTCACTATTGTATAAATTTCTAAGTTTTAGTTATTGCGGTGCAAAGAATAGCGAGGTGATTATTGCCATCGCTACGCCCTGGTAACTATCTTCACGCTCGGGATTAAATGTAGCATTTTAGACCCTTGATACATAATATACTATTATCGCAAACACCTCCACTTTTTTAACTGGCCTACCAAAGGGACAGTTATTGTGATCGGACAAAAATTTTGGATGAAACTCACGTATGCGTTTTGAAGATCTCTGGGTACAACTACTGGTTTTTGAAAAATGTGCGTGTGTGTACATGTATACCGGGTTGTGACTTACAAAATGCAGCATAGGGATTACAATACAAAATATCGAATTATGGGCTTCCATAAATTTTATAGCTGTTACGTTACAATTAAACATGATTTATGTAATATGATTGTATGCTTTATTTTTCTTTCCGTAAGACCGGATTTTTTTTAAAAACATGAATGTATTACTTAGTAATTTTCAACTTCCAACCTACATATACACATGTGTAGGTACAGAATGTTATGCAATCGACTTTTTTTTACAACCGCTAAATCGACTTATTAGGTCGTATTACAATTTTTGGCCAAGTGTGTGTGTGTGTGTGTGTGTGTGTGTGTGTGTGTGTGTGTGTGTGTGTGCGTGTGTGCGTGTGTGCGTGTGTGCGTGTGTGGTGTGTGGTGTGCGTGTGTGCGTGTGTGCGTGTGTGTGTGTGCGTGTGTGCGTGTGTGCGGTGTGCGTGTGTGCGGTGTGCGGTGTGGTGTGTGGTGTCGTGTGTGCGTGTGTGCGTGTGTGCGTGTGTGCGTGTGTGCGTGTGTGCGGTGTGCGAGTGTGCGAGTGTGCGAGTGTGTGAGTTTGCAGTGTGCGTGTGTGTGTGTTGTGCGTGCGTGCGTGCGTGCGTGCATGGTGCGTTTGTGCGTTTGTGCGTTTGTGCGTTTGTGCGTTTGTGCGTTTGTGCGTTTTGCGTTTGTGCGTTTTGCGTTTGTGCGTTTGTGCGTTTGTGCGTGTGTGTGTGTGTGTGTGTGTGTGTGTGTGTGTGGGTGTGGGTGTGGGTGTGGGTGTGGGTGTGGGTGTGGGTGTGGGTGTGGGTGCGTGGGTGTGGGTGTGGGTGTGGGTGTGGGTGTGGGTGGGCGTGGGCGTGGGTGTGGGTGTGGGCGTGGGCGTGGCGTGGGCGGTGGCGTGGGCGTGAGCGTGGGCGTGGGCGGTAGCGCGGGCGTGGGCGTGGGCGTGGGTGTGGATGTGGGGTGGGTGCGTGCGTACGTGCGTACGTGCGTGCGTGCGTGCGTGCGTGCGTGTGCTTGTGTGTCCACGATAATACCTACGTACTTAAAATTTTGTATTTAAGCTAGTTTTCATTTGGCTTAGAACTAATTAGATTTTGGGAGAAATCTAGTGGCGGAGAGGGGAGGTTTATTAGGGTCAGTTTTTGGTTTTTATCAAATATTTCTAAAACAGCTGCATATTCCGAAGATATAAAAACATATAGATTAATTCTGGTCTATGCAATTTTTTGGTACGACGCACAATTTAGCGGTAAGAAAATTCCTAAGGTAGTATTTAATTCAATTTTTTTTAATATGTGAATAATCATTCATTTTATTACAAAAAGTATAGACGTATGTTTTAAAGATAATTTGATTTTACATAACTTTGCTTCCTAAAGTTTCTTAATATAACGCAAGGTAATTCTAAGAAATAATTAAGTAAGAATGAAAATGGTTAAACTGTTTTATTGATATGCGTCGTATCATATTACATAGAATATAATCGATATGTTTAAGGTATATATGTATTTAGGTTAAGAAACGCCCACAGGCTAATGTAAGATTTGTTTTAAGAAGGAAATGTGCAAAAATTAAACTATTGAAATGTAAATTGTTAATTGTTAAAGCTATTCTTTTGTAATTGTGACATGCAATAAAATTTAGGTAACAATCAGTTCGAAACCAGATAAGGATAATGAAAATTCCTTATAATCAATTTAAATTATATATATATATATATATATATATATATATATATATATATATATATATATATATATAAATAATGTACCATTTAAAAACCTTACCATAATGACAATGCATTTCATTTATTACAATGAATCATGGGTTAAGAATACAAATGAATCGAACTTTTGTGTTAAACAAAGTGTAATTGCAAAATCTATACTTTAACAAAATAAGTTTTAAAATGACAACGATTTCTATAGTACCTTTAAAATTGCTTATAAGTATAACATAACGAACAAGCATCATTTTAAGTGCATTGTTTCAATAATGTGCAATCATGGATAAATTTATTATTGTCAAAAGTATTAATAAATTTTAAAATATTGAAATGATAACATTACTAAATTAAAATAATCGATTAGTCGTGTCAGTTTGACTTTAATTGCTGTTAGAATCAAAGTACTATTTAATGTTACAGATGTTTATAGCTTTCAAGATTTATTATGTAAACGTTGTTACACATTTTCCTGTATATCATAATAATATCAGTTAGTCATTTAAATATTTTGCTACAGTTTGCTATTTACCGCGGCAACGTTGTCGGAACGCACAAGTTTTACCTAAGTTATACTTTGTATAAAAACCAGTTTGTAAGCAACCCTTACTTCGGTTCATAGCGACCTGATAACGCTTGGTCCACATGTGTAACACTTGGTATAGTATATATATATATATAATATATATATATATATATATATATATATATATAAACACACTTATCGTATGTGTATCTTATGAATGGGAAATTAATTTCTCCTACTACAAGTGCATTTTAAGACGAAGTTATAGTTATTTTCAGTACATGTAAGTGATGGGTATTCTTTTGTGCAAAGTACGTTTTAAGTAAGTAAACAAATCAGTATAGTGCTATTTTGATACAGTTAAAAAGGAGCAGCGGTTTCCTGTTGGTAAGATAAAAACATTTGAGTTCATAACCTACATTAACCATAATACCTGTTGACATAGGTCAATACACGTTTTATTATTAAATACAGATTATAAGCTTATGCAGTTGTGTTGAATTTAGTAATTTTAGAATCGTAAATGTTTACGAGAATATCCTTTTTGGTTATTTTATGCTGATATTAATCAGACATGTTGTTATATTAAATATACATATAAATACAGTTGTTTAGTGTTTATTCAGATTACCTATTATGCTATTAAGGTACAACTTTTTCAATTTTTGTTGTATTTTAATTAAACCTATAAATTGAGTGGCGTCTAGCAACAAAATGCTTTATACGGATTATATCTATGGATATATCTCTGCCTTCCTCTCGACCAGTTCAAATACAGTAAGTTTCATAAGTTTGTACAGACACCTTAGTGAAATTTACCTTTTTAATGTAATAATCAATCACACCTAGTCTTTTATTTGTTATAAAAGGTCAAACCAATTTACGTTTACCTGTTTCCTAGGACTGAAAGATTGATAATTGACAAGAACTAGTACATGACTTGAAGAAGAAGCTAAAAGTGGTTTAAAAATGACTTATACGATTTACAAAAATATATAGTACCTTTAGAAAATTGCTTATAAGTGATAACATAACGAACAAGCATCAAGTAAGTGCATTGTTTCAATAATAGTGCAATCATGGATAAATTTATTATTGTCAAAAGTATTAATAAAAATTTTAAAATATTGAAGATGATAACATTACTAAATTAAAATAATCGATTAGTCGTGTCAGTTTGACTTTAATTGCTGTTAGAATCAAAGTACTATTTTAATGTTACAGATGTTTATAGCTTTCAAATTTATTATGTAAACGTTGTTACACATTTTCCTGTATATCATATAATATAGTTAGTCTTTAATATTTTGCTACAGTTTGCTTTTACCGCGGCAACGTTGTCGGAACGCACAAGTACCTAAGAGTATATACTTTGTATAAAAAAACCAGTTGTGTAAGCAACCCTTACTTCGGGTTCATAGCGACCTGATAACGCTTCGGGCTCCACAGAGTACACTTGGTACTTATATTATATATATATATATATATATATATATATATATAATATATATATATAGCACACTTATCAAATTGTATCTTATGTAAAGTTGAAATTACATTTCTCCTGTACTATCATAGTGCATAGTTAAGTCTAATTATAGTTATTTTGCAGTACATGTAAGTGATGGTATTACTTTTGTGCAAAGTACGTTGTAGTAAGTAAACAAATCAGTACCTAGTGCTATTTGATACATGTTAAAAAGACGCGGTTTCTGTTGGTAAGATAAAACATTATGAGTTCATAGGGACCTACATTACCATAATACCTGTTGACTCCATCAGAGTACACTTGGTACCTATATAATATACAGATATATATAGCTATATAGTTGTGTATAATTTAGTAATTTTATAATCGTAAATGTTTACGAGAATATACCTTATCGTTATGTGTATGCTGATATTAATCAGGAACATGTTGTTCTATCTAAATAGTGCATTTTAAGATGCAGTTGTTTAGTGTATTATTCAGATTACCTATTATGCTATTAAGGTACAACTTTTTCAATTTTGTTGTATTTTAATTAAACCTATAAATTGAGTGGCGTCTAGCAACAAAATGCTTTATACGGATTATATCTATGGATATATCTCTGCCTTCCTCTCGACCAGTTCAAATACAGTAAGTTTCATAAGTTTGTACAGACACCTTATAAAATCTTTAATTCAAATCAATCACCTAGTCTTTTATTTGTTATAAAAGGTCAAACCAATTTACGTTTACCTGTTTCCTAGGACTGAAAGATTGATAATTGACAAGATAACTAAGAACAAGATGACTTGAAGAAGAAGCTAAAAGGTGGTTTCAAAAGGTACTTTATTGAGGAATGTTGTACAAAATAAATAATATTTTATTTGATACACTTAATAATGACGCTAGATAAACTGTCACTAACATCAAACAGAAAATACGTCACACAAAACATATAATTTTAAAACTAATTGAAAGACACCAATAATTTGGACACTTCAACGAAGGTTCAAATAGATGTAAGATAAAGTTTACAAAACCGCAATAACTGTTGGAACACATTTTAAACAAAAATCCACTAGGATCAAATCTATACGGTCTCAAAAAGATCCACTAGCGTAATATGCCCATTAGACCAGTAGCTTCTGACATCCAACCACCTATTCGTATCTTAGCAAGTAAATAAATCCACATAATAAATAACAATTTAATGTACAAATCATAACATTCCAAGTAGAATGGATAGAGTTTCGACGTCTTTCTTCATGACGTTCGAGTGTGGGCACTATAGGGGCGCAACATTCGCGCATGCGCAAGCGTCTGAATTGGTGCAATTGGCGAAGGGCTTCGGTCACTTTCATGGGACATTTTTGCTTTTGAAGGTCATCTGAAATCAATTTTTGAAATCAATTAATCAATACAATTAAATCAAATCAATTCTAAATACAAAAGTTTACCTCGAGTAGGATTTGAGCCTACGTCATGTGCTTTGTCCGGATCAATTAATGAAATCAATTAATTAAGTCAATTTGATCAATATGACAACCGTTTTTGGTGGTAATTTTTTGCGTGCGTGGCTTTGGAGGTCATTCTTGAGGTCAGTTAATGAAATCTGTCAATCAAGCCTATTAAATAAAAATAATAACAGCACTCGGTGTCTGGGAGGCAAAAGTGGAATTATATATTAAAACTCGTCATTACATAACATCGCAATTATAAAGCTGTTTTTGTAAATGAATATTAAATTGGTTGCTTTACCTGCTGGTCCTAAACAACGCATTGAAACATCTTTACTCTTCAACCGCTTGGTAAATTGTTGTATACGATAGTCCTCGGATTTGAAAAGCTTATGGAAACGCACGGGTATCACACACTTAAATCTTTGAAAGTGTCGTGACTGTAGGCCCTGTCGAGGCGTTTTTTAATACGATTATTGACAAAAACCCTGGTAAGTAATCGTTTATTATTTTAACCCTTACCCCTTGTTTTATTTACTTTATTTAATTGCTAGAGGCCTAAATTCAGGTTTGGTTATATTTTTATTGTGTAGGCATTTTTACTAATTTAACGTATTTTTATCATTGTAAGCAAAACTAGACAATAGTGTTACACGCTAATTTGAGTGATATTATTATTATGGTTGTCCAATGATAATAATGAGCGTGGCATAAAATAAAAGATAGTTTTATACTTGCCTTAGTAGTAATAAGGGGTCGGTTCTGGACCAGTTCAAGTCACTAACGCCCTCTAGGCTGAAACTTTTGGCGAAATTCAAATTCTGGAGCTCGTCCAAAAGTCAAGTAAAATTTAGGAGAGAAATTTAAGGTCATATATTTTTAGAAACTGTCCAAAAGTTCTCAAGGTCAAATATTATTGACCTGAGGAATAGAAATCTAATTCAAGGTCATCATAATACAATTCTTAGATCTAAAAATAAAGTTTTCAAGGTCAACGATTACTGACCTGCAGGGGTGTCATATTACATTTTTTAGAAATATAAAAATAGAATCAGTTTATGAGAGCAAGAAGAATGACAGATTGTTGTCTATGCTAAAAAGTAGACCAAGGTCAAGTGGTACTTATATTGGCTAAATTGAGTCAAGGTCAAATAGTTTTCAGCTCGTGAGGGTAGTATCATATTACAATTCTTAGAATCAGAATTTTTTTCAAGGTTAGTGGTATCAAGGATGCAGATTGGTAATAGAAAGGTATGTTAGACGAATTCAGCAATCAGTTTATTGAGAAATGATGAAGAATGACATATTGTACGCACTATGCTAAGAAAGTAAGACCAAAGGTCAAGATGGTACTTATATTGGCTAAATTGAAGTCAAGGTCAAATGAGCTTTCAAGCTGAGGTAATACAATTAACAACTTAATTAGAATTCAGTAAATTTTTCAAGGTTAGTGGTATCAAGGATGCAGATTGGTAATAAAAGGTTTCGTTGGGTGAGCACGATTCAGCAATCGTTTTATTAGCAGAAATCATGAAAATAATAGTACGCACGATACGAAGGGAAAATAAAACAAAACTTGATTTAGAATTTTATGAAATGAATAGAAAATTAATGATCCTCAGCTTAGCAAACCATCAAAGTCAGGATAATCAATCATGTGTAATAAGTGTTTTTCCATGCTCATATAATTATATATACTTATCATATAACTGTGTATATAATTTTTTTGTAAATGGTCAATATATATTTTAATAATTTTTAATACGATTAAGTGAAAAATAATATTTTACATACCTTCATATGTATTTGTGCATAGATCTGTTTGTTTTGAGATAAACTTTATATGTTATATCATAAAATGTTGAATTAAGCAATTTAAACCTGCATTAGACTTTATCTAAATTTTCGAAAGCGGTATTTTATTTAATATGTAGGCAATAAAATAAAATAGTAGTTCTGGGTTTGAAATAAAAATTTTTTACACTTTAGTATTTATCGCATAGTATAGAAAATGTTATTTAACAACAGAAAACATGTACAAATCACCATGCGTTGCATATAGAATTAATGTTGACTAAATGCACGATAACGCGTGCGAGTTCTCAAAATAAACCGTAAACAAAAAAAAAAGCCTTGCATGCTAATGTATATATAATTCACATATGCTCAGAGTCTGTCTTAGACGAATAAAGTATTCGGAAAAATGAAATGCAAAACTCTTATGCATTTGAGCCGTACTAAGGGATAAAATTCAGTAAAATCAAATTTTTATTATTGGGTAAAAATATATTAAGAAAACTAATTTTGAATAATTTTAACTGAATTATTATGGGCAAAATAATAATGATTATGTTAATCTTTTTCTCATTATAATCACATTGTGAACTTTCTGTATGTACAAAAGATATCTCATCACACCAGAAAATAATGAGGGTCACTTAAGAGGTCATTTAAATTCTAACAACTGAATATTCGCATTCTAAGGGCATTCCAAATGTATTGTATAAAGTATTTTTGAAGAAATAAGGTGAAAGTATATTCTAGGAACACTGAAATTTGACATTAAATTTATTTGGATATTTCGTAGGTGTAAAGAGAATAATTCAATCCATTACAGGTTTTAAATAAAAAATACACATAAACGCGTTTCGTTAGTACATTAATACAAAACAAAAGAACCGATTTTATTTCATTGAAATTTTTTAGCCAAAGCTTATGATTTATTTTGCATTATTAAACGTTAATAAGATTTGGTAACACGCATAAAAATTATAGTTTGGTGCTTTTGATGTATGATTAACTTTAAGTTATGCTTACTCCCAAGCAAGTGAACACTAAAAATAGGCACATGCTACAAAGATACCGAAATTATCTCTCATTTATGCATTTAAAGTGTTGAGTTTAATTGAAGTACACGCATTCTTATGCATGTTTTAAATTTTAAATTAGGAAAATTTGTCCTCTTCCCGCGATCGATTTGTTTAAAAAACACGATTTGTGAGTGTTCATAAGTTTAAAATTTTAAATGTCGGTTTCATGGTCTAGTTTTCATATTTTTGGGTAAAATAATAAATGCAAAAGTAAAGTGTCACTTGCAAAAAACTTTTTTTGACAGGCACTTAAGGGCAAATTCAAAAATTCGGGAGAGGTCCTTTTTCTAGGACTTAGATTTATTCCCTTCCCCTACCCCGCTCATAGCCTCGCGCATGCGCACGTCCACATTCGCTCGTGCAACTATAGGAATAGTGCATTACATAATTTAAAAAGCGTTTGTTATTTTAAAATTACAAATTCGTTATTCTATATAAAATATAACACATATTACAATGGTTTATTTCTTTTTGAAAGCGTATTTACATTACGCTTCTTTGTTACTGAATATTTTTCTGATGCTAATTATATTTCAAATGAAAATTTTTCATCTATCACTTACTTTTAGGATTCTATGCATTATTTCCTTAACACACTTTTTTCCCTTAACTTCTGTATTATAGCACAAGTTTCACGGTGACTTACATTGTTTTGTACACATTTTTTTTTGTTGTAATAAATTTTGTAGGATAATGGAAAATGTTTTACGATAAATAGTACAGCATAAAAACAATCTAACATTAATTTATTTTTTATACTTACTAACACTAATTAACAAAATAAATAACTACACTTAAACACCTAAACTTTCTAAAGTACATAACACTTTATTTCATAAGTATCTGAAATGTTCCGCAACCACCCCACACTCTTCTGCTAGAATTGCTGAAGGGTCGTGGAGTCTTGGGTTTCATGCAGTAAACCCTGGGATTCGCGCCTTTCTTCCCTAATAGGCTGCAAATTCTTTGCTCTATATTACAGTGGAGGTAGTGCTGCTGATGGATGTGGTGGTGATTCTCCAAGCGTTGTTTCAGGCGTAATGCTACATAAAATAACAAAGTAAAATAGTTATGTATCTATCAATAACTAAATTATTATGAAAAACTATAAATTATGTAATATACTTACTTTCCAAAATATCTGCCAAAATCTTCATCCACATCACTACCGCGAATAGATACAATAGGAATATCTTCATAAAATTGAGGAGTGGTTAAGTGAGCTTTTTTTTGCTGTAGGTGGTTGCACCAAAACATCGTGCAAGATATTTTCTTTATGCTTGCTCAAGGATAATTTTGTTATTTTACTGCTTAGAACCATTACAAATGCAAGTATGTAACTGAATGTTAGAATAAAATTTTAAGATTATATACATGTTAATCTGTTAACTACGAAAGCTTGCTAACAAGTGGAGGTGGTTGGCACGAAGCACTGACCTGTGCAACCAAGGTTCTTCAACGTTAAAAAATTTTAAGGTCAACATTTACATCTAAAACTGGAATTTTCAAGGTCATGTACATATATTTCACCTTGAATGCGGGTTTATGTGACTATATAACCAGATAAAGAGCAGTTTTATAGCAGTCAATACATTGCACTCGTGACGAGAATTTTAATTGTAAACCTAAAGTACTTCTATCCTTTCTTCAATTATTAATTCTTACATATCAGTTATTATAAATAAAATATATATTTGTTAAGTCCATTACATATGGATGATTGGGTTAAAGTAGGTTGAAGCAATACTTCAGCAGTAGTGATGAATTGAGGGTATTTTTGGATGGCACTCCACAGTTTAATCTCCCCGCACCTGAAAAGGGCAGAGGTGGTGTCGCACCCAGTGAAGGCGTAGTGAAATATCTCGAATCCTAGGGGGACTTCAAATACTCCACGATTGAATGTTGACAAATATTGTAAGGGGCCAGGGTCACCTCTGCCACTTTTTTGAAAAAAAAAACGTTCTTCACAGCCGATCTCAAACCATTGAGAAGGACGAGGAGGTCCACATACTCTCCAATGATTAGCATAGGCTGAAAGTGGTGCTCTTGACGATGTCGAAGTCAGCATCCTCGTCTGCCTGTGTAGCTGTCGTACCCTGCGGAAATACCCTTCACAGAGTCGTTACGATGCTACATCACCTTGTGCAGTAAGTAAACCCCACCTAGCACAACAAACGTGTTGGCTTCTACTGAGGTGCCTTGAGGGAAAGGAGTGAAAGCTGAGTAGAATTTTGATTTCGTTCCCTTGCGCATACCCTCTTCTGTGAACAATACCACGCGGTATATAGCCAACTCATAATTGAAATATTCCTTCAACTATTTGTTCGACTGCTGGATGATACAGAAACGCTGGACGATAGTCAATGGCTCTACATCCACACGTTTGTCTCTTACTTTCATGAAAGTGCTCATCGATGCGAGAGTTCGTACTTCGTCTTTTCGCTTGAAGGAAACCTTTCCAAATGAGTTGCCCATGATTTGTTTGACACCTTCTATTTCCATTTTACGAGCCATGTGGCAATCAATCTCAATGGCCCCAACTACACCACTACTGATGGATAAAAGTTTGTCAGCCAGTGGAAACGGAGGGCGGATATCAAGGTAGTGCTTCAGTTTCTTCACATCACTAGTGTCTCTTTCAATCTGTGCTGCCCTTATATCAATGTGCTGCTCACTGGTGGTACACAAAATGTCCCAGGTTCTCGCAAATATTGAGCATGAACACTATTCGTCCAGTCCATCGTAAAGGAATGATAATTTATATACCCAACCATGAGTCAACCATCTCTGAGTTTTTGTTGACCTCATCAACACCTGTGCTATGGTCAAATCTGACCATAGTCCCCACCATAATGTTTCTGAGTGGCGAAACGTAAAGGCTCCTACTATAAACATGCTCCATTCTTTTAGGTTAATGCTCTGTTCTAAATCTTCCATGTCTTGTAGATACAGCCTAGCAAATAAGTGACCTCCTGAATGGAAAAAGGGTAGCATTTTTCCAATTGCTGGCAAGTGGAGCACCCAATTCCTCATCCACTCCTCTTGGATGAATTGCTTCATTAGCGTGATCGTCCAAAAATACTGCAATCACAGCTTTGAGGTTAGGCCATTTGCTTCCATTTTATCCAGGGCAGTTTTAAATTTGGCACTCAAAATTTGAAAAATGTCATTGTCCTTAATGAAGAGGATTGATGGCCTGTCACTGTCACTGGGGATCCTATCCATTTCAGCTTGTTCTTCCTCCGTGAATGAAACCTCGCCGGTAAAAATCTGGTGAGCAAGTGCTAAATTGGTAATCATGTGAGGTCGTACATCCCTAGAATAGGTGTGGCCATTGAGGACCTTATCAATACTATTTTTGGCGTATATAGCGAACAGAAATTCTCCCAGGCCACTTCCAGCCATTATCGCGCCCATGCTCCCCATGTATGACATTAACAGGTGGAAGTCACCAAGACGCATCACTACACTGCTCGACTCAGGAAGTGGGCAGCTTTTAACAATGTCTCGGACTTTCATGAAGAGGGATTGGTCGTAAGTGACGGCGCAGGTTTTCTCTAACCTGATCCAAGAGTTCATGTTATCCTGGTACTTGTGGAGCGTGAGACCACTTCCCGTATAACTATAACAGGTCTGGTGGTGAGGGCCGGATTTCTTCAGCAACTTGTAACATTTCATATACATTAGTGATTGGTATCGCTGACAAACCATCATTATTCCTTACTTTGTATTGTTTCACCTCTGACGGAGCATAAGCAGCAATTGTTTAAGCAACCACATAGCTTTTCAAGCGTGGGATATTCTTACCGGGTAACACAGCAGAATATATCTTGTACAAGTATCCCTGCAGCAGCCTTGGTCACATACAGTCGGTCTTCTTCAGGGTTACTTTCTCTCATTATAGTAGTTGTACATGATTTTTTCCCGATGTCGCGAAAACAAAGAACTGTTTGGTTCAAAAAACATTATCCTGTTGCCAAATCGTTTCTCAACAAGGTGACTGATTGACGGTTCTGACGTTATGCTTGAAATCGCCTTTGATATCGTCCATGAGGTAATTTAACGAAAACTGACAGTCCTAGGGCTAGGAAATAATATATACACTCCATATCCTCAGTGATGTTTCCGTCTCAAAACTTCCTCTTCTCAGTGAAGTGGTCGGTGGAGATTTGTACAGTTTGACGGGGCATTGACAGTAGTACCTAGCGTTAGCTTTAACTATGTAATTTACAGAAGCAAGACGATGTATAATTTGATGTGCCCATTCATCCATTCAATGCCCAGCTGCTTCAAGCATAGTCGTCTTGACGCTCTGTGTGGACGACATTCCGTGGAGACACTGGTAGTTTTGACAAATTCCTTAATGATTTCGTCCCCACAGAGGATAAAAAGTTCTACAGGTAACTTGATTCTAAAGATCCTCTTGATCCTCTGTATGTCGATGGTTGAAAAGCTTCATCACCACCCGGCGAACTGGCGCTACAATATTACTTTCAACCGTGTACCTTTTCCTCCATTCGTCGTGAACACTGACTTCATCCAACCCCTGTAGAAGTCGTTTATTCTGTAGTAGGCCACGTTTCTCACTCACATGAATTAAAGAGAGAATTCCGCGTTTTTTTCTGGACTACACATTTACCGTCCTCAAGTGTATTGCATTAAATAAGACAACATTCCGGCAGAGCCGACATTATTTCGTTCGCGTGCAAACCTTCGAAGGACTAATATAAACTGTTTAGTTTATTATGGTTTGTATGTATTATCATCCGTAGTAAAAAACAAACACAACAATGGATTTGCTGCTAAGTTCAATGACCTGTCAGCTGTACAGGGTGGGACAAGCTCAACGAGACGGAATCTCCTGGGCAAACGGAAAAAAATAATAAAAAGTCCTTTTGAATTTGAAATTAATCTCACATATATAGGGTGTTTCAAATTCGAGTAATATATCAAAGTTATGTTTTTTTAATGGAAAGCCCAGTATTTTATTACATTTTCAATTTACTGTATAAAAATACAGTTTATTTGTTGAGCCTATTTTAATACTTTCCGAGTAATTTGCATTAGATTACTAAAATTAGTGCATTTATCATTTAATACAAAATTTATAATAAACGTTCAATATGATGTCCATGAAATACGTATTCAAGATGCATTCACCACGATAACTCCTGGCATGCTAAGGAATGTGAGATCATTTGAAAAACGATAGTAATGTGCATTCGTGAAAATGGACGTCATATTGAACATTTATTATAAATTTTGTATTAAAATAATAAAATGCACTAATTTTAGTAATCTAATGAAATTACTCGAAAGTATTAAAAATAAGCATACGAAACCCTTAACAAATAAACTGTATTTTTGTATGGTAAATTCAAAATGTAATAAAATACAGGGTGTTCCATTAAATATAACAAAGAAGTTGCACAAAAGATATGATCAAAGTTAAACCAATTGTCAGGAAAACCCTGTACAACAATTTATTATTGTAATTTTACCGATAAAAAACCTGAAGAGTGTAGAATAAATAAGCAAAAACATTACAGCTTGAAATTTACTTGATAAGCTGCAATTTATTGTTTTCAAGAAGACCGAATTTTCACAAAATGTCAAATTAATCGAAAACTATTAAACCTAGCTATAAAGTATCTTTAATAAACTAACATTATTTTTTAAAAAGTAATTGAAAATTTTAATAAAACACTGGGCATTCCATTTAAAAACATTTTAAAATTCCATTTAAGCCGTTACTAATCCACATATGCCTGTAAAAGGATGGTTTATTATTTCTTACCGTTTACCCAGGAGAATCCGTCCCGTTGAGTTTGATTCACCCTGTACAGCTGTACAATACCAGCTCAGTAGGGCTACCAACATAAATCTCAAAACCAAAAATCATTTCAATAAAACAAACCATGCGTACTATACTCAGTAGGATTTTATTATGGTAGCCTAGCTTGGTAACGAAATGCAACTAAAGCATCAGCATCACTTTTAAAAATTCACAGAAAATACAAATGCAAAGAGAAAAGTTGTTATTGGTATCAAACTGTTCACAAAAAAAATTACTGGTTTTTTACCGAATTGTCAAATATCTTTTTCAAATATTGCATTTTATGGCAAAAAAGCTGGTTTTTGGGGTGCCATTTTTCAATATGAATTTAGTATGTTATTGCGGAAGTAAAATTCAATAGACATTCCAAGTATTATGCTTATTTTTAAGGTAATGGAGGAAAAACGATTACACTACTAGTTAAATAACCCTCAAACCGCCGTCGTCGTCGTGAGAACTCAACCGAGCAAATTTGCGAAAAATGCAGTTTTTTGCCATTTTTGATTTATTAGCATTTTGAGGAAACTATCGGGTCTATATGTGTCGTTATGTGCTTAAATTAAAGCTAACTACATTTGTTACAACGCCCCTCCCTATGACTTTACCGTAAATGTTTTCCGATTTCGGGGTCTAAATTTGACCAACTCTTAACATTTAACTTTTTGGAAAAAATTGCCAATTTTGGAGGGCTGCATCTTGGTAGCTATTCTATCTACAGAGCTAATTATGATTTAAAATTTTACACCATGTAATCTAGTTTAAAAACATAAATAACACGTTTTATGAAAAACGCATAATTTAAGAGATATAATGAAAAAAACAAAAAAAAAGGAATTTCGCGGTTTTTCGAGTACTATAGAATCCGAATCGTTATGTAAAAAGGTTCAGCACAAGCAGAAATTCCGAGATGTCCTAAGGCTGAGATTTATAAATGAATAATTAGGACAATTAAAATCTTGGAATGATAAGAAGTCTGGCAAATTGTCTTACGGTAAATGGTCTTTATAGGTAATGACATTAACAAACGTGTTCAGTGGACGTTAGGTAGAGTCTTAAAAGTGATTCCTGGAAAAGATGAGCAGGTCCTCCTGACTGGAGAGAACACAGTTAGAGGATCGTTGTTGAGACCAGTTCAGCGTTTGTATCCATTAGAATGTGATATGAGGACCCCGTTGATGAAAAGAGAAGCCTTAACGTTTCATTATCCACAGAACAGACAAGGACTGATGTAAATGAACCTGAATCAACAGAAAGCGCGGAAAATTTTTCACGAGTTGATTTTGACCGAGTCACGCATAGTGGCCATCTAATTAAAATGCCAAAAAGATATTAATAATGGGTATTTCACTTTTACTGTTGTATTTAGTTATTTTTGCGTTATAGATTATACTGTTAACAAGTTTGTTATTGTAATGTGAGATATATTTTATTTACTGAGTCACTCGCTAGGTTATCGTGACTCAGGTGGGAGGATGTTAAATATCCTTGTACGATTGTTAGGTTTGGTTTTTTATTCTGCTTTATAAAATGCGTAAGTTGGGGTGTTTTGATGGTATTGTTAAAAAAATAGTCACCTTGCCTTTCTTTTTTGACAATTTAATTATAGTACGTAGAATATGATAGTTCATGTCGAAATTAGTTTAATTGTATCTGTTCATTTGGTTTAATGAAGAACCTTTGTTACTACTTAAAACGAGTAGTTTTTTTTATGCAACTGTCATCATTGTTACTTATGGAGGTTTTCTAGCGCCAGACCCAGTGTCTGTGGTGCCGGTCTAACCCGTGTTGCAGTACCTACTAATTGCCATGTAGATTTTAACATTAGATTTTGATATTTACGAAAAATTTTATTATTATAACTAAGTACTTAATTATTTGCATAATATCACAAAATAAAATACAATGTTATACACGACTATACAGAGCAATTAACATCTCGATGGTAATGCCTTTTTTTGCCTTGTATATTAAATTACTACTTTTTTTTGAGTGAAAACAATTTGTTTACCTTCATGTTTAGACGTATTAAGTGTTAAATACAGTTTAATTATTTATGTTTGTAAAACTATTAAGCATCTCTTTGTGTATATACATCTTTAATTGATGTTTGTAGTAGTACATTCAATAAAATTCGAAAGAGTAATTTGCGCTCAATAAAAACTGAGCATAACAATTTTTTCACCATGTGATTCAATTAATTCAATTCTTTTTAGCTTTCTTTCTCAAACAGGATCTACCAACACTTCAAGATTTTTGTTATGTTTTATCGCACATAAAAACTATTTTATTTCCTTCATAAAGCCACCCTTTTTAAAGCTCATCCTGCAAATAAATTCACCTCTAAGCCATGATTAACACTGAATTTCAATCTTTTTGGCTACTGATTTAAGTACTGCAATTTTTAATGAGTCTTATGCAGAATATAATTAAAATAAAATATATGCTAATTCTGTACCAGTTTCAGATAATGGTAGTAAGACGGTTTCTATGCTAAAGCTTTAGTAACAATAACACCAGCTTATTTTTATTTAATATAGAAAACTAGTTGACCCTTAATGCCAAATATTGTATCTGAAACCCTAATATCGATTTAGGTACATAATGTTAAAACACACGTCTCGTCCTCTCGAGTGTATAAACAATATACCATCGTCTCAATATAATCTCCTTAAAGCTCGTCACAATGTCCCAAGATGTTTTCCCTTGTGTACAATACATCACTCGAGTATACCTATACAAACGTCTGCAGTTTCATTTGTGTTATTGTCATTATTTGTTTGAAAACATATGGTTTGATCTTTTATACGATTTGCAAATTCACATGGTACGTTTGACAGATTTTCTGCGATTTTGATGTCATGTCTTCATAATGAATAAAATCGTGTGTATTTTAATTAGCTTTTAAAACTAAATGTTATTTAAGACTTTTACGCTGTACGCGTTTCAATATAGCTGTCAAGAGGCATAAAATGTTATTTATGTTATATTAAAGAGACGTTCGATACATTTTTTGTGCATGAACGTTACCAAGTACAGAGTAATGACTTACACACATAAACCTAAACCAATTCAGTTTGATTATTAAATTAACTATGTTACTTTAAACGTAACGAATGTTGCAACAGATCTTGATGTCTATTTTCATTTCTACCCTTTTGTTGATTATTCGTAACTTTACATTATTTTTTAACAGCACCGCAATAGACGCCTTATATATTTCTTTGGCTTTGCACAAAACTAAAGTACTGCTCAATTTTCTATAAGCCAATATAAGAAAAAGAGGAATATCTTCAAATGGTTAAATAATTTTCTTTTACATTTTTAATTTTTAATATGGATAAGACATACTCTGTCATAGCTTACAGTCACACCACTACACTCCAACGTTTTGGTTTCAGCTTGGTTGAAATTTTCCGTAGATTTCTTTTTTCGAATATAAGGATATGTAAAATATTATATGTAGAATTTTAAATTAAAACGTTGTTAGAGTTTCTAAAGGAATTAAATTTCATAATGGTTGAAAATAGTTTTAAGTAACATAATATGTATGGGTATACATTTATTTGTGCTTTCGTGGTTGATAATGAAAAGTTTAGTCCCGTTTAAATGGATAAGTTTTTATTAAGTTCATCAGTTCGCTTATATGCTGAATTGTTGTTGGTGAGAGTATAGAAAATTTATTTGAGTAACAGGATCTCTGATTGAAAAACAGGATGTGCACGTCTTGTTTCTAGTTACTAAGTTTGGTTCTTGTCCTGGGAAATGTTCACTATTAACTTTTTGTGACGATTAAAAGATGCATGATCTTGTGGGGAAAGGAGATCTTTGGTTTTCGGTTAGTCAGTTGAAGTCGAGCTATAGAAGAAAGAAGTTTGAAACTGAACGTGTTTGTGAACTTAGTCGTGACAGGAACATCTAAGTAATTTGTTTTTGATAAGTTATATAAGGTTGGTTTTAGACTAACTTGTAGGAAATGTAAACTTTTCAATCAGAAACCTGGTATTTATTGCGTTAACTTGGTAGAAAAGGTCTTTATGAAAACTAACACAATTAAAGCAATAGTAGAAGTACCACGACCAGCTAACCAAACAGAATTTAAGACTTTTTTTGGTATTGTACGTTACTACGGCAGATTCATACCAAATCTATCGACAATGTTATAACCGTTATATAATCTGTTAAGAGCAATTTGTGATGTTAATTTGTCATGTGATTATGAAACTTCATAAGGATGCCATTTTGTAATGATGCTAAAAATCCTTTACAAATTTTCCTATCCTAGGAAATAATTCCAACGAAACCTTATTTGCTAGTAACTTCCACAACTGCATTATCATTATTTAAAAATGTTACCAGTTGCCATTCGTATTTCCACTCTCTAGATTTCACCTATAAATACCAGACCTTCTTCACTTATTCTCACTTATTTTACCAGACCAGATACAAACATTCACTTATTTACCTACTCACAGTTATTACATTTATACCTGATTTACATCCAGCATCTCGACTAGTATCAATAGACCATTAATTCATATACAAATACGTTCATAACAAATAAACATCCACTATCTACCTTTATTCCACTCCAATACATATAACCACCCTTGTCGCAGGCACATTTGTACAAAACGCTCTTGGCTGCTTTTACCACCGAGTCCGGTATATAAACGTGCCTAAGACACGCTGTACTTAATTTCCCGGAGGCCTTCCGCAGTATTATTAAGTAGTGCATCCCTTGAAACCATCTATAAGTAAACACCACCATACTACACAAAAGAGGAGCGTATTTTAAGTCAGGTCACAATTTTGACGAGAATTTTGGCTGTCCTGCACCGAAATGGGCTTCTACATTGTCATCCTCAACGTAGCTAATTCACCGGAGGTTCTGACCCGAACAGGTAGCTGTTTCCCTGCAAATCACCTACCCTAAATATCCAATTATCCTCCAGGAAAGTAGCCGGTAGCTTAGGCTCCGGAAAGGAGTCGCTTGTATTAACCCTACGTTAGTCGCGCGGGTGACAGGGTCAACCATGCCAATACTTCCGGCCATTCCATTTGATTGGTGCGGTTCTGTGACACCCCTCCCATGTACCTTCCTATTTATATAGGATTAGTAGTTTATGCTTGTCAGTTGTGTTAGATTCAACGTGGTAGTGTTATTGTTGTCGCATATTTTCCACTGGTTGACATTTGTCACCCGCGCGACTAACTACGTTACTATTGGCAAGCAGGTATATATTATTAACTTTATTATTTTTTCAATATTTTTCACATGGATTCCGAAAAATTGTAAAATGTCTGAACTGAAAAACGAAAAATCGAGTACAGCAAAGATCCAAACAAATGGATGGAATGGTATGACCTTCTTAGCGGCGATGAAAGCGGTAATGAGTCACCCGATGACAACAGCGACCATGACGAAGAAGACTGTATCGAAGAAAATACAGCAGACACAAATTCTGAACAGGGCGTCAGCGTTTCAGAATCTGAAGATGACACTGCAAATAATGACCATGTAGATGGACTTTGTTTTGTCGCTAAAGATGGTATAACAAGATGGCAGAAACATCCTCGACAACCATCCAATATTAGAACCAGAGCTTGTAATATTATTACTCACTTACCTGGACCGAAAAACAAAGCCCGAGAAACAAAAAATGAAATCGACATTTTTGACTTATTTTTTGATGACGCCATTCTGAGGATTATAACCACTTGTA
>JARFJB010001383.1:660000-715000 GCA_036346205.1 Vesta saturnalis | reverse complement strand
GAAGAAAATCCAATTGATAACAATGAAGGAGCAAATAGAAATGAAGAAAAACTAACTGCTGACTTATCAAACAACGCAACTGATTTTGAATTTCTTACGCAGCAAACAGACATAGTAATAGATGAAAATATAGAAGAAAATCTAATTTATAACCATGAACGAGCATCGACAAGTAAGAAATGGATATTTGCTTTTTCTCTTTGCTTATTCATGTTTTGCTTATACAGGCATGAGTGTCCTAGGTAACAATAAAAACTACTTGGCAGTCCCACTGATGAAGGATCAGAACATTCTGAAGAGGAAGAACATCCAGCTCTGAAGCTAAGAAGGATCGCTCATCAAAGTATATTAAAACAAGCCAGGAAAATGGTAGAGGTCCAACAAAAGACTTGAACCATTAGCGACAGGTGACAATGTTTTAATAGGTAAAAAAATAATGTAAGGTATTGTTCTCGTTTATTTTATTTCTCTGTATGTTTTCAATTATAGGTATTAGTGAGTTTGACATAGGAAGAGGGATCCAGCTAACCTGATTGAAGTAGTTATAGAAGAAAAAGAAGGAAATTTAGAGTAAGAACAAAACATGAGATTATTAATACATGGTTGGAAGAAACTTTGCAATCGACTAGTTTCAAGAAAATGAAAATCAGTAACGTGCCTAAGAATCAGTATAATATAAGGACACTTGTACGTATGGACTCTGTAGGTTCCGACAAGGCTACTGGAGGTACAATTGTACACAGGGATGCACTACAAATAAATGCAAATGTGTTAAAAGTAAATATTCGTGCAATTCACGTGTCATACTGGTAAAATCATGCAATAACCATGAATAAGTAAACATAATATATATTTCAAGTTAATGTAACTAATATATAGTGTTAGAATTTGTTTCTATGTTTTTAATATAATACCCATGATTTATTATTATATTAGAAAATCTGCATTGTGTAACTTTTCCATAAAATCAATTTGCATTCTACAATGATTCTGTTTAGTTGATAGATTTAAGGATTTTGCAAATTTCATGAAATATGCAACGAGGTCTTCAAAAATGCTTAATTCATGTAATCTGCAAGTAAGCCTATTGCGTGAATTAGGCAAAATTTTGCCGTTTACATGTATTATGCACTTCCGGATTCAGCGAAACATATATATATATATATATATATATATATATATATATATATATATGTGTGTGCGTGCGTGTGCGTGCGTGTGTGCGTGCGTGTGCGTGCGTGTGGTGTGTGTGTGTGTGTGTGTGTGCGTGTGTGTGTGTGTGTGTGTGTATAGAAATTTCTTGCAGTCGTGTTTTTTATTTTGTGTGGTACGTGGGTGTATTTTGTTTGATATTTTCTCTTGCGTTGCTTTTTTGTGCGTTAGGGACTTGTTAGGTTTTGGTTGAAATGGTTCTGTGCGCCTATTGTTATTAAAGAGGCAATTTCTTAACAACTTGATACAAGTCCAATGTAAATAATAAATATTCTGTTCACGAAATCCATATACTCTAATCTTGCTATCGTGCGTGATTTATACGTTGCGTTTATTCTGAGTTGAGCGTTTCCAGTTCAATCGTTGGATAGGATTACAAAGCCCGTTAAACTCGTCTTTTCTTAAACACTATTGCTGTTAGGTTGTATTAGAAATTCTATGATGTTTTATTTATAGTAGATGGGATAATTTGTTGATATTTTTGCTTTATGAGGACTTTTAATTTGTAACTAGTTCGATGTTAAGGAGGTCATTAATAAAACTTTATGAATCATCATGTAATATCCATTAGACTATAATCAAACTGCATCCGACATGATTTTACAGCTTTATGTGGGCCCTAGAAGGTCTACCCGCTCTTTGCGTATATCTTCTGGTGAAATAAACACTAAATCCTCCTTTTACTAAAATATTACGTTAGAGTGTTAAAACTTTGAGTCAGAACGTGATTATCAAAGATCAGTCGATATCCGAATTGCGATCAGGGTCTTAAAATCGTAATCAACAGTAGAACCGGCAGGTTAATAAACTTTATATGATTTTTACATGCAAGTAAAGCACAGTTATCAGTTGCTCTTAACTAAAGTTATGGCATTTAACAGAAGTTACTGCATCCTTTTGCTAATCTTCTGGTAGAAATAAACACAATCCTCCTTTTACTAAAATATGTACCGTTAGTAGGATTAAAACTTTCGAGACAAGAAGGTGTTATTATCTCTCTGCTCTGCATATCCGAAGCGATCAGGGTTTAAAATCGTAATCATACAATAGAACCGGCAGCCACTGCTTTATATGACTTTTTAACGCAAGCAAGCACAGTTAACAGTTACCCTTAACTAAAGTTATACATTTAACAGAATTTTCTGCATCCCTTTAATCGCGGTAGCGGTAGTTGATTAAATTTTGTTGAATTTATTTTTTAAATATGGTATTTTTTATTCCTAGAACGTACTCTGTCTTGACATTCCCAAAGTGTTTTAATAATACTTAATTTATTAAAGTTCAAGTTAAAAATAAAATTTAGATTCTATAGCGGGCTTTCAAATACGTTCAACTAACTATTATAGATTACTTATTCAATGCGTTTTCATATTTTATCAACTTGGATTGACTGTAGTCAGCAATGTTTAGCAAATTGTTATGTAATAAGCGGAGTCATTGCCGATTCCATGGATTAGGCAAAATTTTGCCTTTTACATGTATTATGCACTTCCGCGGATTCGTAACATATATATACAGGGTGTGGCGCGAAGAACTTTGATTAAAAGTAATGGCGGATACAGTTATGTTAAAATCTGAAATTACGAAGCTGTAGATTTTGGATGACGGTGAGTTCAAATATAATATTGTCCTGAATGTGGCACTTCCGGTTATACACTACACGTCAACTTTGTTATTTTAAATGGAACCTAATATTTTTATTTTATTTTTGAATTCTACCTAAAATTCTAGATAAAATTTGTGCACAATGTCCTATACCAAAAATGAAGTATTTTCGAGATATTTCGATTTAACTTAAAATTTTGAAATAATCCTAGTCCACATTGAATAACGATATCTCCATTAATAACGAAGCTAGTGACGTGAAATTGTAACCAATAAACAACAAGCGCTTGCCCGTTAACTATAAATATCCATCTCATTGATATTTCATACAGCGTGTTTTAAACTTAGCCACCAACATGCACAATTTAAATCATTTATAAGATGCTTACTTTAAATAGAACACCCTGTATTTTATTACATTTTCCGCTGTATTTTTTAAGCCAATTCGTTTGGTATCAGTATTCCCTATACCTAAATGCAACTACTTTTGAGATATTTGATTATCTTAGTTAAAACATAACAACACTTAATTATTTCAACATTAGTAAAGGGTAGGCCATGGCTGTCAAAGATTTGATAGTTAGAACGTTAATTGTTTATGTTGTTTTGACAGTTTTCTTACCAGTTTGTATTTCATAGTAAATAATGGCAAATGTAGGATTTACTAATGATGATTTTTAAATCTTATTATTATTTACGGCGGGTGTAATAGAATTGTTGAACGAACTTGCCGTGTTTTTGCCGAAAGATATCCATATTGACGAAATGCAAGTGGTGATATTGTAAGAAGGTATAACCGGAAGTGCCACATTCAGCGCCATCCAAAACCTACAGCTTCGTAATTTCAGATTTTTAACATAACTGTATCTGCCATTACTTTTAATCAAAATTCTTCGCGCCACACGCTGTATATATTATCCAAAATAAGAATAATCAATATCGCCATGAAAACAACCGCAAAACCTACTTAACACGTTAAATGTCATTTAAATATGAGTATCACAAATTATACCTACCTACTTGCTAATTGTTGTTTCAATTTGTTTTTCTGATTTTTTTATATTTTGTGATTTAACTCAAATTTTGAATAACAACGAGCTTACTGATATGTTGCAAAATTTTTACGAGTGCCAGAAAAATTGTAGATACACAACACGTCTTAACAGGAACCGTATTCCAAATAGAGAAGTTCCAGATTCGTGTCAATTTAGACGTCATGATAGTAATTTGAGAAGGTATGGAGCGTTTAAAAAACCTAAGCGCAACTACGTCGGTTTCATGGAAATGTTGAATTAGAAGTTCTTCTTAATGTGTAAGAAAATCCACGAATTTCTGCAAGAGAAATTGCTGCTAATATTGGCACGTCAAGATTGCCAGAATTCGTTCGAAATGATTAAGAGCTACTAGGGACGGGACTAATATTTATCGTGTCCCGATTTTGCCGTACCGTTTAGTATGCAGCTTGTTTACCTTTATTCCGATTTTATTATTGGGTGGTGCCTAAACTTATTTTACCAGATTACTGCAATCCTAGCAAATATGATTGTTGTAAACGTATTCGTAAATTCTTTTTTATAATGCACGACTATCCCATTGAGTTTAGTCGGTCCATTTTCAGATCTACTATCAAAACCACCATTACCCGTTTGACACGTGACAATACAAACCATACAACAGCAATAAAAACAAAACAAAAATAGTCGACCACCAATTGACTACCCAGAAATGCAAGAATGTGTGATAATAACATTAAATATTGAGGACAATTCTGAGAGGTGTGCTTGTCTATTTACTGGAAATAAGTATTAAGAATTACATTCTAGCAACTTATTAAATAGCGTGTTGATTAGAAATGTTATTAATGTATAAATATGTGTAATTCATTTCTTATCAAAGGTAACGTAACTAAAGATGCGTTCCAAATGAATACAAAGAAAGTGTACATATCTTTGCAAGATAGTTGTTCAATTTGCTCGGTTCACTTTCAAAGTTTATTTATTTAACATATTTTTCTTTATATTTTCTTAGATACAAATTTCACCAAATAAAACCTAAATTTTAACTTCCTTATTTTAATAAAATTCATGATCCAAATTACGTAGGTACTAAAAGGGATTGAGAAACGAATCCCTGCCTAAACTACTTAATGTAATAACATGCCTACAAAAGCAATAGATTTTATATTCAGCTTCTTGAAAGACGAGAGCAACTAAGCGTTATCAAATACCATATAATCAAGAGTATTTCAGGCTTAACTAAATTTATGAATTTCGAAAGTAATGTTTTCGCATTTCATGTATTCAGGTTTTTCATATGTGTCATGCATATTGAAAATTTAGTTCTATATCAAGTTGTCTCTCAATTACTGGATAATTAATGGAAATGCGTGTCAAGGAGAAAAACCTAGAACATGAAGTCATTTTTAATGAATAAGATATTCAAACTGATCCAACACTGAAATTTTGTCATCGCACTTCAGATTTGCAAATAATAATTGGCGACATGTAATTAAAACTTTTAAAATTAGTAAGATCTACACACATTTCGAATTAACAAATATGGCATGATTCGTCGGTCAAGAAAGTTGCAAGGGTTGGAAGTGGCCAAGTAAAGATGCACGCAGAAATATTAATAAAATCTCAACCACTATGCGATAAGTACCGAACAAAATAAGTACAATGAAATCGGATGACCTGGGCCGTATTCTGCTGCACTTAATTATCTAAGTTTTTAACCTCTTCTTCAAATAATATAGCTTTTTCGCATTTAATATATTGACACGGAGATAATTTATCCTTTAATTGAGAGAAACAAGAATCGCCCATAAGTTTTTAGGTTTATGAAAGAAATTACAGGTCCCAAGTCACCGATATGAAGGAAACGTTTATTTTAAATGTCGTTTATAGTGGTTGGAGCATATTATGACAATGCGTGAATTATTTTCGACGACTTCAATTAAAATAAATGGAAGAATTTCAAAATAAGCAATGAATCTACCCAAGAAAAACAACTTCTTTTTGATGTTGATGTCTAGCCTAAAAATTGGGACACAAACTATTTTATATCGCCTCAAGTTATATTCAAGCAGCTATACCCGCATAGAAGTTACTTAAATCTAAGTACTAAATTGATATTGTGTGATGCACTGGTCTTGTCCAACTTCAACTATGGGTCTCCAATTTATCATTATGCAATAGACAATGCCACTGTCGAGCGTTTTTAAGATTCGTGTGTGGAATAAGAAAGTATGAACGTGTAACTCACAAGTTGGCAGATGCTGGGTGATTATCTATGATCAACAGACGAACTGTACAATGCCAAGTAGTTATATTGATTGCATCCAGGGTTAGATGAAAGAGCAGAAGGTATGTCTCTACCTGTCTGAAGCTCGCCTTGTGATTAAAGTACGGTTAGGTTTAGGTCTATATGTATTGTGCCTTAGGTACTTAGTGTATTAGGATAATCCTACGAGGCGTATTCTTATGTTGTTTACCTAGCCATGTAAAAAAGCACATAAGAGAGCAAACAAAAATTATTTTTCTACATAACTCCTTCAACACTAATACACTTATTCCACCTTTTTTTAATTGCCTCATACCCTCAGCAAAAAATTCCTTCGGTAACCATGCAAAATATTCTTCATCAGAAGCAAAGCGCTTTTCGCTGAGATGCTTCTTTGAATTTTTGAATAAGAAGTCTGACGGAGTTAGGTCGGGGCTGTAAGGTGGATGCCCTAACTCTATAAATCCACGGTCATTGATTATCTGCTGAACTTTGATTGCCTTATGAACCCGAAAACTGTCGTGCAACAACTAGTTTTTTTTTGTGGATAGAAATGTAAGCGTTTTTTCCTCCTTTACATTTTTAATTGTGTTTACGTATGCCTTTCCATTTATGGTAGACCTCCTCGCCATATATCCAATAAGCAAGACTCCTTCAGCATCCCAAAAAACAGTTGCCATCAGTTTTTTTTTCAAAAAATTGTGACTTTGCTTTTTTGGTGGTGGAGAGCCCTGATGAACGCAATGCATGGATTCTTGTTTAGTAAGAGGGTCCCAGTGATGTACCTAAGTCTTATCCTCGGTTATAATTCGAGAAAAAAATTTTTTGTCCCTCTCTAACTCGGCCAAATTTTCTACAAAAACTTCTTTTCTGTACAGTTTTTGTTCAGGTGTAAGCAGTTTGGATATTCGCCGTACAGACACCTTCTTCATACCCAAATCGTCATGAACAATTTTGAGGACACTTGTTTCGGATATACCGACTTCATACGCAATGACAGAGATCTTTACATGCCGATTTTCAGTACCAAATTTTCGACTTTTCACGCAATGTCTTCAGTTCTAGCTTCAGCGGGTCGTCCGGACTTTGGGTCATCGTTTATTGATTCTCGACTCCATCGAAAGAGTTTAGACCGATATTTTACTTGAAAATAAGATGGTGTATCTTCCCCATAGACAGCAACTATTCTTTCATGAATTGCGTGTGAACCATCGTCTTCTGTTGTCAGGCACTTTATTACGTTGCGATGTTCAATCTTAGTTTCACTCATTTTATCGACAAATAGACTGTCTCAAAACTCTGTAAACGGCACAAACTAAACACAACTTATCACTTGTACTTCTAACAGTGACAGCATTTTTTTAATAATTTGTTTGACATTGTCACTTTTTTGTTTCATGACATAAAAATACGCTCTCGTACTTTAATAAAGCCATTTTGTTATTATTTTTTTTTGTTTGAGGGTTCAACTACTAAGGTCATATCCTCTTTAATCGTGACTCTATGAATACTCAAACTTATATTTCAATATACACGCCAATTTGTTTTAGAAAGGTCAGTGTATTTTTTGCATTGTCCAGTTTGTTAAAGTTTTCATTATAGTTTGATATTATCCTATGTACCGAACGTTGATCGTTATTTAGTGGACATTTTCTTATTATATGTACCATTTTGAGTGTTGTTCTACAGTGATTACAATGGCGTAGATGTCCGTTTTTAAGTAGGTCTCCTCCCTCGTTGCGCCTTGCATTGTGAATAATGGTTTTACTTTAGATTTATTTGCAAGAGGTGGATAATTACTTGTGCCTATTTTTCCTGCCGTTCTATAGTATATTCTTCTTTCAGGTACCTCCCGACATCTCTTGCCACCAAAAATTGACATCCACTCGCTCACTTAAAGTAGCTTTACGGGTAGACCTATCTGCTCGTTGCCAAGGATTCTCATATGACTCAGAACCCAGACAAAAACAAGTATCTTCCCTAGTTCATAGATATTATTTAAAATAGATTGGCATGTTATAGTCATGGCGTCAGTTGGGTAGATCTGGGATAGGTCGGTGAGAATATTAATACTGTCCGTGACAATAAGAAACTTGATGGTTTCGATCATGGAGCAATACAGCATCGCCCGCCACAGAGCCCATTGCTCTGTAAATTTTATCGAAGATATAGAGTTTAAATTCCACTCATACCCTGCATCTTCAGTAACTATGCGCTACCAGCCCCATTTACAGTTTTTGATCCATCTGTACATACGATTCAAAATGAGGGATGTTCCTTAATGATGCTCTCCAATTCCTGTTAGTAGGTATCGTGATTTGTATTGTCTTCTTTGTACCTTATGAGATCTTTTCTTATCTTACCATAGGCATTATCCAGGATGCAACATAGACCATCCTTTCGTCAAGCATGGTTGGAAGGGCTATTCCTCGTTGGTTCAAATGTTCTTTGTGTCTTGTGTAAGCTGTCCGAGTAATAGTATGTAGCAATTCATAGGACTGCGTGTCTACATACAGTATGAAATTATTAGGGTGCAGTACCTTATGGCGGCGCTGTTTATAACGTCTAAGGTTGCAAGCAACGATCTATGCGCCGATGAATAAAATATGCAACCATAATCACTATGCGATACCAGGGCCAGATATGTTCTTATAAAGCATTTTGTCTCCGCACCCCATTTAATATGCGTCAGTACTTTGATTGTTTCGCAGGCATTTATCTTCTCGCCTATCTATGTGCGGTGCCCAAGTGAGAGCGTTATCAAAGGTAAGTCCCAAGAACTTTGCAGTTGCAGAGCATCGAACGGGATCATCTGCAAAAAATAAGACCGGGTCGTAATGAGGTTTTCTCATTCTACAGAAATGTTCGCAATGGGTCTTTCTCTGGAACAAATCAGACCAATATAGTTCCCATTTACAGCTATTTGGTTGATTGCGGGTTGTAGTTCACGACTTATTTTCCCAACAATGTAGCCCTAATAAAATATGGTAATATCATCCGAAATATTCAAAGCAATATCATTGATTGTGATCGCAAACAATGTACAACTTAGGTTAGATCATTGGGAGACCTCGTTTTCAAGGATTTTCGTGTTCGACAGTGTGTTACCGATTCTTACCCTAAAACGCCTATTGCTAGGACTGGCCTAATCAGGAAGGGCAAATTACCTCTCAAGCTTAGTAGAAAGATCTGTTCCAATATACCATGCCTCCAAGTCCCTTTAATGTCAAAAAAGATAGCCACCAAGTGGTTTCTTTTCCGAAATGCTTCGTGAATATTATGTTCAAGTAGGGCAAATGATCAGTGGTATCTATGCTTTTTATACCCCGCCCGATATGGCACCAAAAAATTAGGCTTTTCGAGGTACCACTGCAATCTATTGTCAATCATCCACTACCATAATTTTTACATCCAGCATGTAAGGCTGATTAGACGATAGCTGACTGGTCCCCTTCATCCCACACCTTACTATATAACTAGAATATAATCCAGGTCGCCTGTTGAATCAAAAAGAAGTTCCATTTACCTTTCATTTTTGGTGTCGAAGAAACTGAATGGGTTATTAACAATCTGTTACTATTTTCAAACTGGATGTGGTCAACGTGTTTGCGATATCGACCGGGTCCTCAGTGAATATATTTTGAGAAATTTGTATGGCATGAATGGATGGACATTTATATTTTCCGTTGATTGATTTGATCTTTTTCCAAGTGTTGTTTATGTCCGAGCTGGACGTAATGGTTGACGTATTTTGGGTCCACCTTTTTCACTTACTCTCAAACACAACACGTCTACTAAGAGCTCTGGCTCTCTTGAATGTGACGTGATTGTCGATAATTGGTTGCTTTTGATATTTCTTTCTTTTCATTGTTGACTGATTCTTTGACTATCAGCCAATCGTCTAACCTCCGGGTATGTCACCCTTCCCGTAACTTTAATTTATTGAATTTTGGTTTCACGTTTGTACACCTTACACGCCCGAGAATTTTCAAGATTATTTCCTTTGCAGTTTGGATAGATTATTGGTACTTATCGACTTATCGGCTGCCCTTATGTAATGGTTTTCCATATATGCAAACTCGCGGATCTCTACATATTTGCGTTGTATGACCAAACTTGTGACAGCGAAAACAGCGCATGGGGGCTGGGACATGCGGTCTTACACGTAGATTATATAAATCTGCATTTAGTGTTTTAAGAAGATCAATAGAGTTAAACGTGCGTATTAGATTGGTAGTATTTACCAGATTCCTTTCAACCTTTGATTTAATGCATTTGACCACTATAACTTTCTCTTCCTTTAGTCCTTCAAGAATTTCCTCTTCGGTGCAACTTAAGGTGCCTTTATACAGCTATAAAAATTTCAGACCTACTCCTTACTGATAGGCAACATACATACCTCAATACTCCCTGATGGATAAAACTAAACCTGTTGGAAACGTCTCTACTTTCACATGTACTTGCATATACGTTTTATTGTTTACATCGCTGTTGACCTAGCACATCTTTACCTGATCTGGCAAATTAACAACTATTAATCCTCTATTGTTGAAACTGGAGACAGTAAAACCAGTTTTGTAACTTATATGGTTTATTGTTGGAAGATTATTGATTGCATTGCCTTAGAAATAATTAAAACTATACTATTACCCTTTATACACTTTTTTTTCTTGTTACAACTTTGTTCTCAAATTTACAAATTGATAGGTTTCAGATAAAAAAATTAGATGCTTTGTGAAGATCCCAATTTATGATTAATGTAATTAAGAACCAATTTTGCATACAAATGTATAAATTAAGGTTTATGTAGAAATAGAAATTTATTTGCCCACATTTTGTTATAAGACAATTATTTTAATTGATAATGACTCTTTATTGGAAATAAAAGTAGTTTTTCAAATTGAGGAATGAATTGTACACAATTGATAATTAATTACGAAGTAAATTAATGAAATATTTATTAATTGTTGTTTACCATTATAAATAAATCATCGGCAGTAATTAATTAGGTTGATAATTGTACCTATGTTGGTATTTATACAAAACGTAGAAAACAAGTCATTCAAGTCATTCATTACGCAGGTACAGATGTGCTGTAACAAAAGCTATTGCCTTTAGAAGAAATGAGAACAAACCTTTTCCAGAAAAAACAAATTTTGCTTAGGTAAGATGTTATAAATTGGCCCAATCATATCTTTGGGGAGTACTTACAATGTGATAAGTAATTCTGTAAAGAGGAAGGAAAACAAAAAGTATTTGAAAACGCTATTTATTATTAATTGAACAGTAACAATAATACTCTTTTACGAGAATCTGGTTTCTGACACCAATGCTGTTGAAAATTTTAATTGCGTAGTAGCTAAATTTGTAGAAGTAGAGAGAGTAAACTTTGCATTGAAAGGTTCATATGAATTCAGATGCAAGTCCGTTTAACACAAAAGGTGACTTTCTGCATGGTATGCAGGCCAAACTTTTTGGAGACGACTATAAACCACTGTACTTGCAAAAATTCCGAGAGGAAAAAATTGAAGCGCCACAGGTTACCGCCAAACGTAAAATTCTGGATGCATTATTAAACAATCGTAATACAATGTTATTTATACACGTCGTGTTCCAAAACGAAAGTTATTTACTATTACAGATGAACACTATAGTCCTGAAGTTGCAGTTGAGGATGCCACATAGTACTTAACGAGTCTGTGGAGCCATCTGTAAAGATTTTTGTATAAGTGGGATGGCTGGACACAATTTGGGATATGTGTGCATGGTTTGTAAGCGGTAAGGTATCTTGTTTTTTAAAATTAGTTAAATCAACTATAAGTTTGGTATTTAGTGGTACCCAGTGGGCATTTTCGGTAAGCTAAATTAATTGCGGTACATTGATGTGGTTTTCTTTCATTATTTCCAATGCCCTTATAAGTGCTGGTCTACTTGCTTCATAGGGTCCGTGTATATCGGTATCTTCGGTTATTTCGCGTTTAACATGTAACCGTAATGAGATAATTAAGAAGTAAAATTTGTCTCCTGTATAGCGGTGGAATCCCGGCCTTTGTAATTATTGCTAGCATTGGGTTTGTTCAGAACACGCCTTCCATAGTCTATAATAGACAATATGAATGATTGGTAAAATTGTATGAGTTTGTCTCTCCGATCCTCAATTTATATTACATAGGCATCTGATTAAATTTAATCTTTTAATCTGTTTAAAATAAAGCTTTTTATCGAAGATCATATCTAAAATTTTTATGGTTTCGACTAGAGCCATTGGTGTACCATTAATATGTAAAACTTGTTCGTTGTGGCCTTTCCTTTATCTGAAAAAGTGTATTGCTGCGGTTTTGTTCTTAGCAACATTAAGGCTTATTTTATCAGCTTGTCCTACAATTTCATTGATTACCATTTGCAAGCTGTGCTGGACATTATTAGTAGTATTGATTTGACTAAGCATTACTAGATCGTCTACGTAAAGACATTTGTGAACATTTGGATGATTTAATGTTAGTAGATCATTAATACCAATAAGGTGCAACTTAGTATTGATCCCTGAGGTATGCCATTTTCTAGTATACATGTTTTTGGTATCGTGTTACTAATTCTCACAGCAAAACTGCGGTAGGACATAAAACTTTGTACAATCTGCAGTGAATCTCCTTTTATATTCCAGTCATGCAAAGTTCTTACTACGTTATACCTTCACATCAATTCATACTCCTTATGCACGTCAAAGGTTACAGCGACTTTGTGACGTCGATTTATAAAGCTATTTAATATGTATTATATTATATTATATACTCGACGTAAACTTTTTATTTAATATGTAATTTTCTAGATAAACTAAAAACTAATATATCAACGGTAGAATGAAATTTACGGTATCCTGTTTGATATTTTGAAATAACTTGTCATGATTCCAGTAGCCATACTAATCGATCGTTTACCAATTTTTCAAAGATCTTACTCAAATTATTACTATTATTATTATTATTATATATACATATATATATATATATATATATATATATATATATATATATATATATATATACATAAGGTCTTTGGCCTCTACTATACTTATTAGATATTATATCAAACAAATCTGCAGCTTTTAAGAATCTGATAATATTTTTAATATGCTTCGACTGCTTGAGTAAATCTCCCCCACCAACTTATACGAAATCCTTAGGTGATGCAATTGCGTAACAAGTGGGCGTGAGATAGTCACACTTTTCCCAGTTTTTACCACGTTTTTGTACAAGGCCTGTACTTTTTTTACAAGTGGATCGCGAGAGTCAGTAATTATGACCAAACGGGTTTCTCTGTAGCACATATCGCATAGGGCATACATTTCGGCACCAATTATTGTACACATATTGGATATCTTCCATTCATGTGCTATACCGTCAATGCATATGGCACATCCTGCCCCCGATTCAGTTCGCGATCCGTCCGTGTAAATCACCTTTGAGTTATAGTGTTCGTCCATAATAGATGCAAACTGTCGCTTATAAATTAAATCAGGCGTGCTTTCCTTTCTGAAGGCCGTGAGTTGGAGGCAAGTCTTTACCTTAGGGACCACCCAAGGGGGTACCTCTCCGTGACCTAACAATAATAGAGTCCAGAGTGTTCAACAATTCAGAAGCTCTCACCCCGGCCGGTCTCGTAATCGGTGGCATATCGCTAAACTCACGACAATCTCCAACGAAAACCCGATAATTCGGATGGTCCGGTTGGGCACAAATCGTAGCGACGTACCTGCAGCGGATCTAGTCTCGTCGACGAGATAGACAAACGAAACCTGTCTCTGACAATGTGTTAAAGATGGGACTTGTACGAAAAGCACCGATGGAGCATCTCATGCCTGCGTGGTGGACGGGGTCCAATCTAGCCAGAGCTGTCTTGCGCTCGGAGGAGACAGTAAAAGTTACTGATGCAACTGTAACATGGTGTATTATTATTATTATTATTATTATTATTATTTTTTTATTTTTTATTTTTTTTTATTTAGGCATCAGCTGCTTAGGCTATTAGCCATTATTACGTTTATATCGATTTTATCAAATTCGTTTCAACGAGATATGATACTAACTTTCTTACACATCTTATATTATTTGACAGTACTATGGATAAATTTTGATTTAGCTGATATTTTTCTCTTATATTTTGATACTGCTGACAATCTATCAGCATGTGAGTTACTGTTAACCTTTTATTACACGCGACACATTTCTTAGGTGGTTAATTGGTTAGTATGTGTGAGTGCGTCAGGTTTGTATGCCCAATTCTTAACCTTGTAAGGACCACGTCTTCCGTTCTTTGTAAATTCATATTTTGCCATGGTTCTATAGTACTCTTAATTGCTTTCAAAAAAGTGTTATAGTTGTTCCATTGTTGCTGCCATTCTGTTTTTATTATTTTTGCGTAAAATGCTTTATAGTCATGCACTCTTGTTGGGATATTTTCACACACTATTTCTTTGGTTGCTTCTTTTGCAGCTTTATCGGCTCGGTCATTTCCTGAAATTCCGATATGGCTTGGTACCCATATGAAAATTACGTGTATATTTTGTTGTTTTAATGTATGTACATTAGTTCTGATCATATCCACAAGACGTTCTACGTTGCCCGTACAAGGTTTTTTTATATGCTCTAGCGCACTTAAGGAGTCTGTGCATACTATGAATTTGTTGTTATCACTGAATCGGCAGTATAGTATAGCTTGCCATATTGCACTTAATGTCCATTTATAAGAGTGCCCGTTTGTGTAAAATGCGCATGCTGTACCATCAGGCGTTTTTGATCCATCCGTAAAAATACTTTGGTACTCCCTGAATTCGTTTATAATTTGAGCATACATAAAACGGTATGTATCATTTGGAATATCTTGCCTGTGTTGGGCACTCAAGTCCAGTACGAAAGAGATGTCATTCGTTTCCCAAGGAGGAAGTTCTGATTGTGCTTGACTGTAAAATTGATATCCTGTGATATCCAGATCCTGTATTGCGCGGAAAAAAGACGGTTTCGTTATTGTAGGCCTACTCTTATATGTTTCCAATAGCTCTTCCGTTATAATATTAAAATTAAGGTGATTAGCAATGGACCTTATTTTAGCATAGTAGTTTTGCAGCAACTTTTTCCTTCTCAATTTTAGGCACGAAACTCCTGATTCACAGTAAATCGATAACAGTGGGCTTGTGCGATATGCCCCGATAGCTAGCCGTAACCCGTTTAAATGTATTTTGTCTAATACGTTCATATTAGAATTCCTTGTAGAAGAATAAACGACACTTCCATAGTCCATTATAGACATAACGAATGCCTTGTAAAGCATTATTAATGACTGCCTGCTTGAACCCCATCTGATACTTGATAAGCACTTGATTAGATTCATTATTTTTTTACATTTATTTGTTACGTATTTAATATGTTCACGAAAATTGAGTTTCTTATCAAAAATTATACCAAGTATTTTGTCAGCCTCCAGGTTTTCAATCTGTGCATTTTTTATGAATAGTTTAGGATCACAGTGTTCAGTTCTTAACCTACAAAAATGTATAGCTTTACATTTAGTTTCCGATAATCGGAAACCTATTTTTGCTACTGTGGACTCTAACTCATTGATGGCAGTTTGTAACGTTTTTTCCACAGTTTCCATGTCTTTATGCTGATAATATGTTATCATGTCGTCTGCATACATGCATTTTTGCACAGGTGTTGGGATGGATTCTATGACCTTATTAACCGCTATTAGGAATAACGTGGTACTTAGGACTGACCCTTGTGGAATTCCATTTTCTAATTCGTACTGAGTTGACAGCATATTTCCAACTCTTACTGTAAATGTACGATTTGCGAGAAACTGCTTAATAAAGGTTGGTAAATTTCCTACAAAATTCCAGTCATTCAATGTTCGTATTATGTTAAATTTCCATGTGAGGTCAAATGCTTTTTGTATATCAAATTTAACTACAACCGTGTGCTCTCTGCTCAAAAATCCATGTTGTATGTAGTTTTCCAGATGGATAGGCAAATCCATTGTTGAGTGGAATCTGCGGAACCCTGTTTGAAACTTTGAAATGAGTTTTTTCTTTTCCAAAATCCAGACCAGTCGTTCGTTTACCATTTTTTCCATTACTTTGCTCATTGTACATGTAAGTGATATGGGCCTATAATCACTAGGTTGTGCAGCATTTTGTTCTTTCTTTGGAATAGGAATAACAATTGAAATTCTCCACGTGTCCGGATATTTCCCTGTCTTATAAATTTCATTATACATTTCCAATAGTATGATTTTAATTTGTAGTGGGAGGTTGATAAGCATGTCATATGTTATATTGTCATGACCAGGCGAGGAGTTAGTGGATTTTTTTAATGCCTGTTCCAGTTCATCCATTGTAAATGGTTTATTGTAACTTTGCTTATCCGTCGTACCAAAATTTATATCATACTCTTCTTCTTCTTTTATATTTTTAAAGGTTTCGCTGTAGTTGTTAGTGCTACTTACTTTATGGAATTCCAAAGCCAGCAATTCTGCTATATCGGTTTTGGTATTAAAATGTGATTACCGAAGTTTTCACACACGTTATAGATCTATATGCTTGTTTACCCACTATCGCTTTGGCCTTATTCCACACTTCAGTTGCTGCGCTTTGCGGAGTTATTGACGACACAAAGTTTTCCCAGGTGGCTTGTTTGTATTTTAAAATCGTACGTCTAGCTTGTGCACGCATTTTCTTGAAGTTAACAAGGTTATCAATAGTAGGATTTCTTTTGAATAAGTTAAACGCCCTTTTTTTATCAGTTATTACTTTTTTAACTTCTGGATTCCACCAGGGGACGATTCGGGGTTTTATTTTTCCGCTAGTTTGTGGTACGGACTTGTTAGCTGCTTGTATTACATTATTTGTCAGGTGCAGTATTCTTTGCTCTACATTTCTGTCTTTGTAATCCTGATATGTATTAATGCTACGAGCATACTCGTCCCAGTCTGCTAATTTAGTTTTCCATCTTTTTTGAACACATTCTTCCACGGATGGTGTTGATGTGGATATTACTATGGGGCAGTGATCACTGTGGCAAAAATCGTCATTCACATTCCAATTCAAGCCTAACGATATTCGCGGGGAAGCCATTGTTAGATCTATTGCAGAAAAGCTTCCTGACATGGAACTGAAGTGCGTACTTTCACCTGAATTTAATAACACTAGTTCATTGTCGTTAATAAAATCTTCAATTGTACGTCCTCTTGTGTCTGTTTTTATGCACCCCCATACATTAGAATGTGCATTGAAATCACCTAACATTATTACTGGAGGCGGAAGTTGAGCTAGTATGTGTTCAATGTCTTTTATCTGCCAGCTAAAATTTGGTAAATAAATGTTACATATTGTTACCCTTATTGCAAACTCAATTCTAACTGCAATACATTGTAGGTCTGTGTTTATATTTAAATCGGTTGCAGGTATGCTGTTTCGTATGAATGTTATTACTCCTCCACTAGCTCTTTTGTTTTCAGTATAGTTTTTATTAAATGAGGTGTAACCCCTCAATGCAAACCTTTCATTATTTTTTAAGTGTGTTTCTTGTATACATACGCAAAAAGGTTTGTATTTAACCATTAATAGTTTTAATTCGCAATAATGTTTGCGTATTCCATTGCAATTCCATTGTAAGAGTTTTTCAAAATCCATGATTAAAATTTTAAAAATATGTATTTGAATATACGAGGATAATAAATAAAAATAAATAATGGTATATAAATACAATGACAGCACAGACATACATGTTTTAATAAATAAATAGGTAATATGAATAATAAATAGTATACAGATGTATAAGGACGTACACATTGTAAAATCACAGAGTACACAAATGTATAAGGACGTACACATTGTAATATCACAGGCGTTATCACTCGGTATCATCTTCCGCAACCTTTCGACTACGAGGTCAACCTTTTTTCTTTTTTTTTTGAAGCAGTTTAACTGCTTCGTCTACGTCTTCATCACAAGTTGGTGACAAAGGCGCAGTTAGAATCGGATCCCTTTTTCTTTTCTCAGACAATACTTCAGTTTCCATTGATATAGTAGAATAGGGTTGATTATTTTCTTTCGTCAAGTTACTACTTGACTCCTGTGTTCCTTCTATAGGTGATTCGTTTTTATTATCAATCACTATACTAAATGACTCCTTCATAGTAGAAATTATTAAGGGAACTAAAGTTTTCGCAAGTTCGTTGACATTGAAGTTCTTACTAGTATCTAAATTACTAACGACACTGGCGTAAGAAGGTCTTTTAGGAGTTCTAGCCAATATTTCTTTGCGAGCTTCTAAGTAAGATAATCGATTTCTTGTTTTTAGTTCTTGTATTGCCATTTCTTCCATGTATTTTGGACAAACTTTAGCTCGCGCGTTGTGATCCCCATTGCAGTTTACACACGAAATCGGTTTGTCGCAAGGACTTCCCAGATGCGGTGGCTTTCCACAAACGCAAGCTTCTGCATTTTTGCATGTGGCTGAGGAATGTCCGAATAATTGACATTTAAAACATCGCAGTGGTCCCGGAATATACAATCTAACAGGTAAGCTATGAATTGCAATTTTTACCTTTTCGGGCAGTTTCTGGCTACAAAACGTCAAAATTACACTAGCAGTGTCGACAATTTTGCCTTCCTTTCTCGTCGTTATCCGTTTCACGTCGATCACTTTTTGCTCATGTAGGCCTTCCAAAATTTCGTCGGTGGTGCAGTTAAGAAGATCTCTACACGTTACCACTCCTTTAACAATATTAAGTGTCGGATGGGGCTCTACATTGACATGTAGGTCACACAATCTTTATCTTTATCTTTAATAGACATGACGATTGTTTATTTGTTTTTGTATCTACCAACAGTCCAGTCATCACCTTTTTACAAGAATGTACTTCCCCAACTAAATTATATAAAGATTCATGTATATGAAATGGGTTTACTCGGTCAAAATTTCCTGTATCCAACCTCTTAATAAGAAGGAACCGAGGGGGACTAATTATTATTATTATTAATACTATTATTATTATTATCATTATTATTATTATTATTATTATTATTATTATTATTTTAACAACTTCCAAATTCCAATAAACTAAATTAGTTAAAAAGTCATTATGACCTAAACAAGACGTATGAAATTGCACAGTGGCGTGAAAACTGGTACTTCAAACTACCTTACAAACGTATTTATTAAGCAATAAAACAGTAAACACCACGATTTCGCGTAGTACCTTTGGAGTTTCCTGACTGTATGGTTGGTATCATTTGATTGTACGTTAAGTGAAATTGTGCAATGTATCGCACGAATTTTACTTTGTATTCATTTTCTTGGCGAGTAAGCTGCTTTGTAATCCCCCTTTTTAGCGAACCTTTCATAGAATAATTCACCATTTTGCATGTTGTGTCCATCCCTAAATCCGCTGTACGCTAATCTATCCACCCGCTCCTAAACGGCTTAAAATACTAACATTCGATTTTTTGTATTAAGGTTACTACACACATTAATGGACAAAGACTAACATAAAACTTTACAATATCCTCGCGCAACTCGACTGAAACCGAAATTATAGCTTCAATTTTGTTATAACATCAGCGTATAAAAGTCGGAACCGCGAGAGGTGTTTTATGACTCCTTTTACGAAATGTACGAGTTAATTTTTAGAAAACGTATGTGGTTAATGATTTCAAAAGAATACTCTGTTATACTAAACAAAAATAACTTACTAATCTAGTGTACGTGCGAGTGTGTGTGCGTGTGCGTGTGCGTGTGTGTCTGTGTGTCTGTGTCTGTGTGTGTGTGTGTGTGTGTGTGTGTGTGTGTGAGTGTGAGCGTGAGTGTGATTGTGGTAGTGAGTGCGAATGTGATTGTGAGTGTGAGCGTGAGTGTGAGTGTGAGTGTGATTGTGGTACTGAGTGCGAATGTGATTGTGAGTGTGAGCGTGAGTGTGAGTGTGAGTGTGAGTGTGAGTGTGACTGTGAGTGTGAGTGTGAGTGTGAGTGTGAGCGCGAGTGTGAGTGTGTGTGTGTGTGTGTGTGTGTGTGTGTGAGTGGCAGTGTGAGTGTGTATGTGAGTGTGTGCAGAGTGTGTGTGTGTGTATGTAAATTTGTGTGAGTGTGAGGGACTGTGTGAGAGTGTGCGAGTATGTGCGAGTGTGTGAGTGTGTAAGTGTGTGTGAGTGCGTGTGAGTGGGTGTGAGTGGGTGTGAGTGAGTGTGTGTGTGAGTGTGTGTGTGTGTGTGTGTGGGTGCGTGTAAGTGTGTATGCACGTGTGTGCGCGTGTGTTTGCGAGTTCATTTGACTGGGTAGGTTTGTGCACGTGCATGTGTGCGAGCGTGTACGTATGTGTATGTGTGTGTGTTTGCGCGTGTGTGTGTGTGTGTACTTGTGTGTGTGTGTGTCTGCGTGTGTGCGTGTACGTGTGAAAACCTACATACTTACTATGTGTACGGATACGAGGGCAAAGAGTGTTCTGTAAATCTTCAGATAACGTTTATCGTTGTTTATCCACGCTCGGTCATGATGTGTGTGCGTCTGTACGTATGTGCGTCTGTACGTATGTGCGTGTGTGCGTATGTGCGTGTGTGCGTGTGTGCGTGTGTGCGTGTGTGCGTGTGCGCGTGCGCGTGTGTGCGTGTGTGCGTGTGTGCGTCTGTGCGTGTGTGCGTGTATGCGTGTATGCGTGTGTGCGTGTGTGCGTGTGTGCGTGTGTGCATGTGTGCGTGTGTTCGTGTGGTCGTGTGTTCGCGTGTATGTGTGTGCGTGTGTGCGTGTGTGCGTTTGTGCGTGTGTGCGTGTTTGCGTGTGTGCCGTGTGTGTATGTGTGTGCTGTGTGTGTGTGTGTGTGTGTGTGTGTGTGTGTGTGCGTGTGTGCGTGTGTGTGTGTGTGTGCAAGTGTGCGTGTGTGAGTGTGTGCGTGTATGCGTGTGTGCGCGTATGTTTGTGTGCGTATGTGCGTGTCTGCGTGTGTGTGTGTGTGTGCGTGTGCGTGTGTGCATGTGTGCGTGCGTTGTAGCTACCTTTCTTTATTTTTAAAACGGTGTATTGGTATTGTTTAATTAGCTATTTGCCTTGCCTGGTGTTAGCTTCAATCAGAGATGGGAGTGGCTCGTAGAATAGTGTATGACAACTACTTGGTCCCGATAGACACACTATTTATTTCATATTGTTTACAATGTTAAATAGTGTACTTAAAATTACGTTATATTTCAACTTAGCTAAACACTCTAAATATAATTAACATATAAAAATAACATAACGAAATAAATCCAATAATTTTCCCTCCAGGTATCCAATACAGGAGTCGGTCCAGGCAGATTAAATGACTTCAGGGCTGGAGCTGAGAACTACGGACTTGGTTTACTCCTTTTAGGATTAGAGGTAAATCAAGATGATAAGATTCTCTAGTTTTATTTAATAGCTTGAAGTATGTAATCCGAGTTTATTATTTTCCCCTAATTCCTTTTAGGTACTTGCGTAACTAAAGCATTGATGCGTGTCGATTATTACTTTAAATCGATTAGATATTAATATTTCTGTTTTCTAGAAATTCTACGAATTTATATTAACAACTGAAGTGGTTGACATCGGGATTCACAAATATAAAGATTTTTTTTCGGGGAGACGTACAATGGAATCTATCGCGTTTACGAGGGCAGTGGCTTTTAGTTCTGTTGAATACATATAGTTTACTAGGTCAACCAGTACTTTATCTATTTTTGTTTAAAAATAACTGGAAGTGGTATTTTGATTTACGTCGTTTTAATTTAACTGCTGGTATTTGCAATAATTATTTTTAATTATGCAAATAAGGAATACGAAATGGCAGGATCGTAAATTATAGGAAAATGAAGAAACAGTTGGAGGTTTTGGCACCACTTTCTACTTACACTTTGTGTTAATGACTGGTCGACCTGATTGATATAGGTTTCAACAGGATAATCTGACGGAAACGGAAATTTATGAAGATTACTATACGACTAACTGTCTACAGGTTTCACCGCTCGTGCTTGTAGGGTCCTGAAATAGTACGGCAGGCATGAATAGCTTCTGCAACAATTAAGTTAGTAGTTTAGTTCGAACGCAGACCTACACTGTACATATGAGTGTATTTCAGAGAAATATTTTCGTGTATACAGGGAGGTCTAAAAAAGTACGACGACATAAAATGTATTTCTTAATGGTACGCCCTGTATTTTTTTACATATGTTTAATTTGATGTAGCTTACGAGCGATATGTTAAAAACCAAAAAATCGTTTTGCACGGCTGGGAAGAATTATTAAAAAAACGGTCTTAGGTCTATTCCGTCCGAGCTACATAGAGTGAACTTTTTTTAATACTTTACTAATGAAATGATCATATTTGTGGTTTTTGGTAATATCTGGATAACGGTGCAGAGTTTCGATACACTTGTAATACAGAAAATATTGGAATCGAAATGCTGCATTGGATAGTGAAATAATATACAGGGTGATTACTTTTGAAAATCTTAGGTGAAACTGGTTTGAAGGTTATCATTTTTGTAACTAAATTTTCGTCACCCTGTATAAACTAAGAAAAAATTGCTTAAAGTCAAAGTATCGTTAGACTTCTTGTATTATAGTTCACATAATACAGCTCGGACAAGAAAGATCTAGGATCGTTTATTTAACAATTCTTTCCAGGCGAGCAAAACGATGTGTTACTGTTTTTAATTTACTGATCGTAACCTATTAAAGCAAATTAAATAAAATTTTAGGACATAAGAAAGAACAGAATTAAAATATGTAAGAAAATACAGCCCGTACTGTTGTAAAATCCATTTTATGTCGTCATACTTTTTTGGACCACCCTGTATAGTGTATATGCAAAAACAAATTTTTTTCGAAATACAATCATATGTCTCCGTTCGATAGAAATTCCTAACTTAATTGGTACAGAAGCTATATATATATATATATATATATATATATATATATATATATATATATATATATATATATACATATACATATATATATATATATATATATATATATATATATATATATATATATATATATATATATGTATGTATAATGCTTGGGCATTTTATTGAATAAGCATTCGTGACTTTTTTATAAAATATATAATTGAAAAATTTTACATACATAAAAAGATTCGCCCGAATGGGATTCGAAACCATGTCCTCTCGTTGACTAGACGAGTGCTCGACCAATTGAGCTACAGGGGTTATGAATTCCATTCAATAGAAACTTAAAATGTATATAATTTGTTAACAGGAAGTTGTGTTAACTTGCATGGTAACATTTACTATGTGTACTATTATCATGTGGCCCGCATATCGCTAAGGTTACACAAACGACAAGTACGTAACTGATTGTTTTAATAATAGTTGCTATCAGCAAATTTTAAATAGTAATCCTTGGTCATTTTATGGAATAAGCATTCGTGATTTTTTATGAAATATAACATTTAAGAATTTTACATGTATTAAAAGATTCCCCCAATCGGGATTCGAACTCACGTCCTCTTGTTGAATAGACGAGTGCTCTACCAACTGAGCTACAGCGGTTATGAATTCCATTCGATAGAAACTTAATATGTATATAACTTGTTAACAACGGGAAATTGTGTTAACTTGCTCACAGCAATTACTATTAAAACAATCAGTTACGTACTTGTCGTGTATGTAACCTTAGCGATATATGGGCCACATGATAATACTACACATAGTAACTGTTACCATGCAAGTTAACACAATTTCCTGTTGTTAACAAATTATATACATATTAAGTTTCTATCGAAGGAAATTCACATCCCTTGTAGCTCCGTTCGTCGAGCACTCGTCTAGTCAACGAGAGGACATGGGTTCGAATCCCATTCGGGGGAATCTTTTAAGGTGTGTAAAATTTTTTAATTTTACTTTAACTTGAGAGGGGCACTTTTTGACGCTGTCACGAACCTCAGATTCACTTACACCCTACTAGATAGACCCCTTACACTTTTTAAAATGGGTTTATGTATCAAGTCATACCTCACTTAAAAGGTCTGGTAAATTTCTATTCAATCATATGTTTTTGTTTTTGATACCAGCCTTCCATTGTTATTGAATTGTTGTAGTCTCATAAATTTTTCAGATTCCCCCGTACTATGTTATAATAGAAAGACATCTTGAAACAGATTAATTTTTAATTTGAGTGGTTACTTTCTGACACTCACGACATAAACTCAGATTCACCTTCTTCCTTCTGGAAACACCTCTAAAGTTTATTCACATGACTCATGACACATTTTTACTTGTTTTACACCAACTACAATAATTGTAGTTGGTGTAAAACAAGTAAAAATGTAGAACCAAAAAATAGACTCTATAATTATTATAGAGTCTATTTTTTGGTTAAGCCTTGTGTAAGTACCAATGCTATAATTATCTTATGTAGTATTAAAGTACATATATGTAATTAACTAATAATTACACGTTAAATTCCCCAAATGAAAAGATTCAATTTGCAAAATGAAGAGAAATTCATTAAACATAAGCTACATTTCGCTTTTACACGACAAGAACTGATTTATCTAAAAAACTCAATAATCTGGCTTCATACATATCCTTTATGTTTCTTACTCAAGGAAATGTTGCTATGAAAGGACACAGTCTGATATAACGTTTGTTAGAAATAAGTATAACAGATTGCACCTACTATCTCTAATACGTAATGTTTCCAGGTACGTGATCATATGAAGGGACATCTACGATTATTACACACAATCAAAAGTTTCAACCTATTATCTGCTTTGTGATGTTTTCCTCTCATTGAGCTAAGCTTAGGACACACGAGGTATATTCTTCAGAAAATCCCTATGTTGTTTGCTAATAACAGTTTATCAATACTTTAACAATATCTACTTCACATTCACATTTATACAGCTGTACTTTTATTTATACGAATCTCACAATTTTCTATCAAAGTAAAAAAATATTACAAGAAGATATTTTATCATTTACTGCATGTCCTTGCATCATATAAATTAGAGATATATATTTTATAGGTAATAAAATTTAAATGATATATCCAGGATTGGAAAAATGTGATTCGTATTTTTCCTTTTTATGAGAACTTTTTCTTGATTGAGTTTGAAAAGGTTAAAAAAATGTAGATTACCTAAAATTAAACAATAGAACGTTTGCCAGTAAAACCCTTTTAACATATGAAAAGAGGTTGAATTTTATTTGAAAATCCCTTAGAATTGTTTGATGTTCGCAGGTTAATAAAAGAACCCACGTACAAAAACGCATTTCGCTGAATTTGTACGTGATTGTCGCTTACTTTCTAAAAGATGAGAGAAAATAGAGATTACTGGAAATGTTAGATTATATTTTTACTTTAAACTACCGCAATTTATCTTTCCGTAGCTATTATGCAAAAGTTATTCAGTTATACATTATTACTTCGTTTAAGCGCAAATTTGCAACATTTGCATAAAAACTATAAAATTTAGCAATCCAGTAATGAGACAGTGGTTTTAAAGCCAGCATATCCACCTGCAGTTTAAATCATCCCCCCAGATTAGATTTAAGCAGACATTTATATTTAAGAAACATGTGCAGACGTACTAACTGACAATTAACAATATTTGGTGTGGAACAACACATGGCCTTCCAACCTAAAAAGTGAAAATTAAAAGAAATGGAATAATTTTAATAATAATTTTTCGTTGCCTCGGTGGTGGAATGGTTACCTTACCTTTCACCCGAATAATATGGGTTCAAACCTGGCCGAGGTAGCGGTTTTTCTAAAACGGAGAAAAATCAAAGCACTCGTTTTTCTCGGATAGGAAGTAAAACTGTAGGTCCTGTGGAAATACAATGATCGACAGATTAAAGCTCCCTTACTAAAGGTGTAATTCTATTAGTAGGTCAAAATTCTAGAGACGTGTTGTGCTAATAACCATTAGTAGCTTATGCGCATGGAGACGCCTTACAATTCCGTTTGTGTCGAGATCTCGGCCCACAAATACAAAAAAAAACTATTATTTTTTTAGGGTAGTTATGCAACCTTATGAATAATCATACGCAAGTAATGACAACCTTCCGGTTATGTTATTATTAAATCGCAGGTGATTTTATTAGTTTGTGATGTTAATAAGGGAAGTTTAGTATCTATTGAATGAATTATAAACGTTTTCCGTAGTAAATTTTATGGCATATTCTGTTACTGGTGTTTGAAAACATTGCCTGCAAAGCATGTTTTGACAAAATGAGTTATGAGTAAGTTCTATGTACTTCAGTTTTAACTATAGGTTATGTAGTTTGCTTATGGGTTGTAATTTAGTAAACGTATATCTGCCAACATATGTTTAGACACAAATGCATTTTATATTCACCTTTGTTGTAAGGAAAATACATACGTAGAGCAGGCGGATGAATTATTAATGTTTATTTCATAACAAAGACTTATGACACTTCCGACCCCACACATGCAGAAGAGCTTATTAACATTTTTGAGACATTGTCTTCAGATGAAGAAAAACATCTGGCGTGGAACACCACACGACCTTCCAACCTACAAATTGGAATTATGAAACCTCTTTTATAATAAGTTAATTAAGAAAATATGCAACATTGTGAAAACAAAAACAATAATCTATGTCAAACATACGTTTAAAATTTCATGTCTGACTGAGGTTAATAGACATCTAGATTCTAAATTAAAACATTAAAGGAAATGAAATAATTTCAATTATAATTTTTTTAGGGAAACTATGCAACCTTTTTTTATACCTTCATAACGAAAACAGGCAACATTGTAAAAACAAAGAAAATAATCTATATCAGAACGAGGTTTAAAGCTTTGCCAGATAGAGATTAATATACACATGTTAATAGACATAAATACACGTTAACTTAAAAAAAAATTCCAAAGCCGCCCGCTTCTATAAGATATCAATAATATAGTTCAACCACCTTGTGTTATTTTAAGAAACTTTATAAAGAAAACTATATAAAATTAAATTTTCTTCCAAAATATCTCTACACTTTTTCTTCTAAACTTAAACATTATTCAGATATTGAAGATACACTTAAATTCTGCCTTTGGAATTTCTTTGCCGCTAAATGACGCGTCGTATCAAAAAATTGCATAGAACATAATTATTCGATATGTTTAAGGTCTATATTTAGGTATTTTTATATCTTTGAAATATGCAGCTTTTTTAGAAATACTTGATAAAAACTAAAAACTGACCCTAATAGTCATTGGATTTCTCCCAAAATTTTAATGCAAGCCAAATGGAAACAAGCTTAAACACCAAATTTTAAGTACGTAGGTATTTTTGTTCTAGAGTTATCGTGGATACTAACGTACATCAACTCACACACACAGACACACACTCACAGACACATATATCTAGACATGATGGCCGATCTTGGGGAAACTTAGCGAAAAGTGCTAAAACGTGCTAATAAGTCGATTTAGCGATAGTGACAAAAAAATCGATTGCACAACCCCCTATACCTATATATGTATATGTAGGATGGAAGGTGGAAGGACACGACAAAACGTGTAGTTAAGGGGGAAAATGCATTTAACGTAATGCTTGAAGCTACACAAAATTCACATGTTAGCATACGTGAAATGCTTACCATATTCAGTTGCACCAAGAGCTACTAGACAGTGACTATCCCAAAATAGTAGCTTGTTGCAAACGAGTGAGAAATCAGGTGGATTTTTTTGATTTTGTCCTTTTTGGAGACAAATCACATTTCATAGGAATGGAATACGTCATTTCCATTATTATCCAACCAGTAATATTTGAATGATTAGGAAGGGATAATTGCGATCACGCAATGGGGCCACATTTTCCTGACAGGTGGGTGGGAAGAGGAGGACCCATTTCATAGGCAGGTCGTTCACAAGAGTTTACTAAAATTGATTTCTTTATGTGGAGTTATGTGAAAAATCTTGTATATCAAATATCTTCAACGACACAAGATGATTTGAAGAACAGAATAAGAGAGGCATTTGAGAATTTAGTGTAGAAATGCTAAGAAATATAAGTCGATCAACAGAAGATGGCCAGCTATGCTGAATTGATGTTTTCGGTAAACATTTATTATGAGACTAATTAATTTTATGAGAATTTTGTCTTAACTACTGATGTTTTTTTTATTTTTGTAGCTATTTATCATACTGTCTAACTTATTATAACAGAAATTAACAAAAAATCGCCGTAAGCGTGTGCGTGTGAGTATGCGTGTCCGTGTGGGTGTGCGTGTACTTGTAAGTGTGCGTGTGCTTGTAAATGTGCGTGTGCGTGCGGGTGTTCGTGTGCGTGTGAGAGTGCGTGTGCTTGTGCGTGTGCGTGTACGTGTGCGTGTGCGTGTGCGTGTGCGTGTGCGTGTGCGCGTGCGCGTGCGCGTGTGTGTGCGTGTGCGTGTGCGTGCGCGTGTGCGTGAGCGTGTGGGTGTGTGTGCGTGAGCGTGTTCGTGTGCGTGTGCTTCTAGGCAATTTTTTGATACGACGGGTAATTTAGCGTCAAAAAATTCCTAAGGTAGAATTTAAGTGTTAGTAAAGGGGCAATTTTTATAATTTGTTGAAAAATGTACCGCAAAACACTAGTCCCCTGAGATGGATGAACGTTGCAGAAGTAATGAAAATTATAACAGGCCTGGATTAATTAAAAGAAGTTCTCGAAATATGCAAAAACAGTCAAAATCTAAAATCATATCACAAAATTTCCATTATTTGTAATAGGTATTCTCAATAAGCAAAGTGTACAAAACAGATCACTAATAATTTTTTGTACCGAAAAATATTGTTCATAGATGTAAACTTTCAAAGCTCGAATTATAATAATTTTTTAATAACGAATAATGGCTGAGCTTTGAACAAATGAATATTTCCTAAAATTCACAATTTTTAATCAATAAAAAAATTAATGCTGCACAACGTGGCGTAGCTTAAGCACAACTCAGCACCATAATTCACTTTTTTGTAACGAAAAATGGCTGGGCTATCTTCATTCATATAAAACCTCCACTCGTAGACTCCTTACTCTGAAATGTTTGAGAAATATTTGTGTACCTAGGGTATCAAAGATATGAAGGCATTCAAAATTAAAATCATATGTTATTGGTCTCGTTATGACTATTTTATTATTACTATAATTATTATATTTAACAGTAGCTGTGTTAGGGACTAAATATTAGTGAATTTTTAACGAACAGGGTATGTTGGATGAGTACTGAGTAATGCGAAGTAACTTTAATGAAAGGCTACACGGCGCAATGCACTATTTATTTACGTAACAACAGTGAGATAATAAGAAAGCATTAAATCAATTAAGTATCATACCACTGCACACGTATTATAAGTAGGTTACTCCTGGATTACTTCTGGACCATGGCGTACAGATAGCGTAGCAAACAGTAAAACGCTTCCGCACTTGTCAACGTAGAAAATTTTGTAGTTGAGGTTCACACATGTACAAGATCTTTGTCAGACAAACACTATATACGTAATAAATAGGTCAATACGTGGAAATTGGCATTAAGCAAAGAGCGTCAATCAAATACACGGAACTTGTATAAAATCCACAAAAAACCAGCAAAGCAGGAAAAAGGTAGGTAAGGTAACGAAAGTAGAGAAAGTGAAAGTAACCGAAGGTATCATTCACCAAGTAATGGAAAATATATCAGTTCAATTCGAATATTTCGAAGCACAGTTAGATTACCAGTGACCTGAAGATGGTAAATGAGGGTTCGCCGAAACGTCACCAAGCCCATGAATATTCTTACACGAATCACATTATAGCTCCCCCACCATACAAGAAATCGGAAAAAGTCTGGAGAAAAATGTGCATACTTACCATCTCCATGTTCCCAAAGTATTTATGGTCACCATTAGCGTGCAGTATTCCAGTGGTGTATCAAAATAATGTTTTTTTAAAGGAACACTTATATGTATATATATATATATATATATATATATATATATATATTATTGCAGGAAGAGCACTTATTATTTAATCATAGCAGGTTCCTCACAGTCCGACCGTTTTCAGGAATCATTGTTCATAGAAACTAAATTGCACCGGTGTCTAAGTCTCTAATTTATGGTACCAAAAGAACCACACATTCCATAACAAAAATTTCAGAGGAACAACAAGATGTAACGCCAATTTGTTGGAAAACGTCCTTTTTCGCACCCAAGCGTACCTTATTAAAACAAAAAAAGTGCAATTGCGAAAATAAGAAAAACATATAAGAGCAAACTAACGAAAGCAACATTGTTTTTTGATAAACGTTGCGAAATGCTCCTAACTCAGGAAGAAATGGTTGAAATGGTGTTTATTAACGGTTCAAAAAGTTTATGTTGCCGTGATCGGTGTACGCTGAGATATATACTAGTAGATCGCATCCAAATCCACGTCCTTTTCAAAAAGTGTTGGATAGATTGGGAACTATTGGTAGTATTAAACAGGCAAGTAAGAGTTAGAACTAAGCCAGTTTTAACCGAAGATGATAGATTGCAAGTTCTGCAGTCGCCTGTTAAAAGTTTTCATGTAGCTGTTCGTGAAATTAGCAGTAAAATGGATATTTCAACGCGTTCTGTGCATCGTACTTTTCAGAAGTACACACGCCGTGAGAATGGGGAACCATCAGTAAAATGGTCACTTGATGCTTGGGGTGGCATACTGGGAGAACATGTACGTCCTTATTTCATTGAGCGGCACGTGAACGGCAACAGTGATCCAATGTTCCTTCGCGACGACCTAGTTGAGCTTGCTTGAGCTCTCTGTGTGATAGATTTTGGTAAAAGATATCAGGATTCATGAATTGGCCTTGGGGGTCTAGTAAGGTAGCCGCCAAGATCACAAGACCTCTCTCCCCTGACGCTTTTCTTAGGGCTTATATAAAGAACGAGATCTACAGGACAGTACCAACTACAACCGGGGATTTGCGGTAGAGGATGTGTGTGGATTTCAGTGGTGTATCACCAGAAGTCCTCAGGACAGTATTAGGTCCTACGAATCGACGTTGTCTGCAAGGATAAGTCGCCATTAGTAACATCATGTTTGGATTGATAGATTTTGCAACGTCTTTATCGGTATTCTTTCACTTAAGTAGTTGTAAACGTATCCAAAATCACGTTCCATAGTAGCGTCGTTATTACGGATGAAGGTACCCTGTTCCCATCAAGACGCACATATGGTTATGAAATAATTATAGAACGAAACCTGACGTTGGATAACCTGCAATGCAGTTGTTTCCTTTACTCTATACCATCCCTTTGATAGAGAGAACTAAATCGGTTGCTGTGCGTGCCTGGTATGACGCATTTTGAGAAATAATCCTTTCTGACATTTTAAATCTAAAACATTCACTAAAACAATTGTCTTTTAGGTATGAAAACTTGTATTTTTATAGATTCCAATAGAATGAAATGCAACGTATAAACATTTTTTCCACTTAAGGTATGTATTGTGATATTCTTGTAGTGCTCCTGGTCTACAAATAAAATTTATAATCGTTTGCCCTTGTTGAACTCCTAGGGCCGGAGTTCAAAAGACTGTGAATAATTAAACAATGTAAGCTGGGCCTGTTGTAACAATTTTTATTAGCTGAATTGTTATAAAATAAATCAAACTCTAGTTAACAAAGTAAAAAAACATAAATATCCTGGTTAACTAATAAAGTAACAGATAATAAAACAAAAAATAACTCTGGTTAGTTGGTTAGGTCCCAAAACTGTAAGGTACGCCGCTGGTCAGTTTTATTGCACCCGTCGCCTTCTATGGGTAAAACTGTAAAGTAGGTTATTATACAGACGTTTAATAAACATATGAAATACTTGATCTTAAAAAAAAGTTAATTAAAGCAAAGGTGTTATGTGGGTGTACCTGGAATTGGTGATGCGAAATGGGAGGGTTTAACAGGTGAGTAGGTTTTCGATACTGTTCTAATTAGGTAGGAAAATTGTGGTACGATAAGGACCAAATGGTCCTGGTAGGGGTTGACTATAGTAGGTTCTGAATTGGCGTATGTAGCTAGGTGTGCATTAATTGTGTATTTATTAACGATGTGTGCTTTACGGCTTTTGAATGTATGAACTTGGATCGTAGGGTATGTACCGGCCTTAACTGTAATTATAATCAGGTAATTTTATGTTGAGGTTAGGTAATTAAGGGATTAAATGACACGCGAGGATTCAAGTAATTCTAAGGCGTGCTTTAAAAAGTTTCTGGAGTATAGTTATGGACAGGGATATCGTAATCGGAGCCTACCTACCGGCAACGATTTAAGGAGTGGATATGTTTCAGGGTGGTCTGGTTTAAGTAGAAGTAGTTAGTTGTTCGGGGACTGACCTCCGTCGAAGTAACTACGTCGTTTGGGAACAATTGAAAAACCGGTCTCGATGCGAATCACAGCCAAGATGATGGTTTGAATTATTGTACTTTCCCCTTTTGTGAGAGTGATTAAATAGAGGTATAAGGATATTCTGGGGTGTCGCAATATTTAGCTATTCAGGGCATAGCCTCCGGCAAACGAATTATCTCGTACCCTAGACACGTTTATGTATCGGATTCGGTGCTAAGAGCAGCCAAGAGCGTTCTACACAAGCGGAACGATATTGGGTTAGGGAGAAGGAATGCAAGTGGTGGATGATTGAAATGTGTAAATTAATGTAAAAGTGGTGGCAGTTTGAATATGTAATCTGGGATGCTAGTTGTTCAGGTGCAAATACATCGTTTATTTTAGTACTTAATGGGTACTGTTCTACTGGATTAAGCTTGACATGTTAATTATTGTTAGACAATTTTACTCTACATAATAATTTAGACCTATAAAACCTAACAAGAATTTAGTACTACACCTTACAAGATTAAAATGTTATATTTATTTTTATTTAGTTGTTGAGTTTTAAGGAATGTTTTGATTTTGTTGAGGGCTACTACATCCTTGCATTCAACTGATTAAAGGAAATGGATTCCATGATATCGATGTTAAACTTAAAGCAGGGTAGGTAGGTATTAATAAAATCAATAGTCAATTAATGTAAGTAAGCCGATTTATTTTTAATTTTAATTTAATTATATATTGATCTTCATTTTCTTGATTTTATTGATATTTCTTAACGACTTTGAAGTTACGACATATATTTTGTTACACGATTATGCTGCACTTGGAGTCATGCAGCCTTACCTGCAAGATTTAAAATGGTTGAAATTTAGTTTCGAACACCTTACACTTGCCATAAAACAACAAATAAGTGCATTCAATCCAGGAAATGTCTCTAGGCGCCACCACAATCCTAACTTTTTCTAAAATAAACAATCCTTGGCGATGTGTTAAGTTGGAACTACCTGATTGTGGAAGATAGAATTGCAGTCTACTCAATAAAACCATACACAACTCAAGTTCAATTACACTTTCACGTTAACAGAGTACGTAAAATTTCGTCTCAGAAAACCTAATGCACGTCGATACAATTTTGAAAATATTTAAGTTAAATTTGCCTTAAAAATAAATTTACGCAAAAAAATAAAAGTTTAAAGCATACAAGTCATCGTAAACTTATCCATCGCACCCTTTACATTCATAAAATCAAAGTAATAAAATGTTATCTGGTTACTTTCGAATTTACCCTCGTATACACATAGATTAATATTTCTAAGTCATAAAAATTTTGAAATAAATAAATATCATACAGTATAGAAAAATACTACTTCGGTCTATTAATTAATTAAATTTTTAACCACAAAAACATTAATTCGTATTTACAAATCTTAATGACGCAAGGATCAGTGTGTCGTTCATGAAACATATATTTTCTATCTAGTATTATTTGAATACGTTCTCTTTAAAATGTTTTTAAACATTCGCCAGCATGAATCAACTATTGTAATGATTCAAATCTGAAATTTCGGCCTGTTATTACTGTTATTTATTTAAGGACTGCTAATTAATGCAAAATAAGTAAATTTTGTAATCGACCTCATTCAAAGCGCACACTTCTCAGATCAATCATAAAGCCAAAAATGTCAAAAGATTGATTACTCTAAAATGGTGTAATCCTTTATGCAATTTCCCACAAAGAAACAATTAACTTATAACATTGGTTTTCTTAGAACTTTAAACTAAGGAATCACGATTTAAACAAATAAACAAAAAGAAGTTAATTGATGGATCTGCATTACCAGTCTTTCAAAAATATTTACAGACATTGCTTATAGACTAAAACTCCCTACATTTTATGATCTAAACATGTAAGAACGGTAATGTAGACTGACTATCCTTATTTCCTGAAATTAAACTTACAATACAAACAATGACACCTTAAAGATAATAAATCTTTCAAAAATGTAAAGTTATTCTTACATGAATAAATGTCGCAGTCCTTTATCCGGTATAATGTGGTATCCAATAGGATTGATTTATTCTCATTAATCCTTAATATGTATCCACCCTGCTCACTGACAGGCGGCCATAATATTTAAGTAATTTGACCGTTACACCATTCGCTAACTAACGACATCTATGACATAAAAGCAAAAGTTCGGGTGCACTGTACAAAAGGTTTCGTCAATTTTGCATTACTTATATGTAACGCCAGGATATTAACGGATTGGATAGTTACTCAGGGCAAAATCAAAATTGGGCATTATTTATTTTTTTAGTGTATGTCGTTAGTTCGGAAATGATAGCCTCAGAAACATCACAATAAAGTATTTCGAGCCAGAGCACACCTTTATGACTGTTCACAGCTTCCGTCACCAAGTGGAGCTGTCACTAAGAAAGCGGAAAAAAACTTAGGACTTTGGGGATTTTGTAACAGCGCTTCAGCAAAAAAAGTTTTCGTGAAACAAATGAAACGCTGCAATTTTTATAAATGCCAGGATTTTGCTTCCCAAATAAAACTTAAAACCTTAAATCCACGCCTATCCAATGTTGCTCAAATCGTTACTAGTAGAGGAACTTGTTTATTAACCCTTATAATACCAAGCGAGGTGCAAATGCACCCCAATGTCAGTATTTCGGTCACAGCTTTGAAAAAAAAATTGTGAGTTTTGGTGTTTTAGGTAATTGTAGTTTTTAGTTTTTTGAACACTTCTTACATATTATCTCATATTTAATGTTCTTTGAAACAAACATATTTGAGATATTACACTCTGGGGTGCAGCCGCACCCCGCTTGGTATAGGACGCTTTCCATATTTGCGTATGCGTATTATGAATAGGTTCTACTATGCGCAGGCGCCGGCTGCTGAATAAATACTACTTGACAGCACTAACATTGTACGCCATTACTGTCCTAGACCGCATAGGCTTAGCATTGAACAATTAGTGTAAATTCGTGTTGAAAATGAGTGCGTTACGTATTCCAGATGAGAACGATCTCACCGAAGCAGAAATGTTAATGTTACTTGAAGTGGACGATCCAAAATACGACATGATGATAGAAGAGAGTGAGGCAAATGATATAGAAGATAGGGACCACGTATCTGATGAAGAAGAAGTTGATGATGTAATTTGTGCAAATGCTAAAGATGGTACGAATTGGTCTAAGTTACCAGTAAGTAGGATTTCAAGACGCTCAAAAGCAAATATACTAACCGTTACTCCTGGTCCAAATTCTGCAATATCCAGCATAAAAGAATCATTTTTTTTATTTTTTACTCCAGATATACTTGAAATTATTGTGAGGGAAACTAACCATAAAGCTAAACAATTCTTTGATGAATGGAATGCTGAGAATACCAACCGCATCAAGAGATATGCAACCACGAATACAACAGAAATAGAAGCTTATATAGGATTATTGATAACGATGGGGGCATTGCACACTAGTAGTGAACACATTGAAATGCTTTTCACTAGCGATCCTGCTTACTGTCGGCCAATTATTCCCGCAATTCTTTCTAGAAATAGATACAACTTTCTAACAAAATTCTTGCGCTTTGATAATTTTGAAACAAGGGAAGAGAGGAAACTTACTGATAAATTGGCACCTGTAAGGGATATTTTTGAAAAACTTGTCTCAAACTGTAAACTTGTACTCAACCCAAGTCATCATTTGTGCGTTGATGAACAACTAGTACCATTCCGAGGTAAGGCACCATTCCGCGTGTATATGAAAAGTAAACCGGCAAAGTACGGCATTAAGATTTGGGCTCTAGCGGACTGTGGTTCTAACTATACTGTGAACATGCAGGTGTATTTAGGTAATTTTTGTGTCATATTCTGCGTCATGTAGCTAACTCTTATCTGTTTTTTAGGAAAAGTAAACAATAAACCAGAAAAAAACCAAGGCGAACGGGTAGTTCTTGACCTTGTTGACCATTTAGGTATAACAACCGATAATTTTTTTACAAGTTTTAAGCTGGCGGATAAACTCTGGGAAAAAAGTTGACACCCTGTGGAACGCTACGTAAAAATAAAACATTTATACCGAGAGAACTATTACCATCTCCAATAAAGCCAGTACTTTCTTGTATGTTCGCTTTCAAAAAGAACTGCACTTTGGTTTCATATGTGCCAAAAAAAAGCCGGGCAGTCATATTGCTTTCCAGCGAACATGAAGATGACAAAGTCAATGGTAAAGATGTAGACTACAAACCAGACATGATCTTACATTACAACGGTACTAAAGGTGGGGTAGATGCAACAGACCAAATGCCACAAAAGTACACTACGCAAAGAAAGACTGCTAGGTGGCCTATGGCAATGTTTTATCATATGATTGATATTTCCGCAATAAATGCATTCCAAATATATATAAATAGATGCAAGAAGAAAGTTTCTCCTTCAATTAGGCAAAGATTTATCCTGAGACGACATAGTAATTTGTTACAAAAATAGTAATGGTTTGAAGGCGAACATAAAGGAATGTATGGTGAAGGTTCTCCCAGAAATTGAAAAAGAAAGATCCCCACAAGACCAACCACGACCAAGTCAGGGCAGATGTTATCTTTGTACAAGGGTCAAGGACAGGAAGTCAAGACAGTGTTGTGTAGATTGTAACCAGTTTGTATGCCTAGAACATTCTCAAAAGCAAATATTGTGCATAAGTTTCAAAAATAAAACAGAATTGCACATTGTTTATATATGTTGAATATGAATTTGAATAAAAGTTACAGTTAACTGCTTATAGATTTTTTAGTCAATAAGAACCCAACTGAGTAAAATTGTGCAGCAAAATATTAAATTGTCTCAGAATATGTAAAAAATTCACGGGGTGCAAATGCACCCCGCTTGGTATCGCACGTAAGAAAAAAAGCTTGGTATTATAAGGGTTAAAATGCAAGATGTGAGATGACCCTACAGAAAATTTTTATGAAATGTATTTTCTCCAAAACAAAATTAAGAAGGCTAGAGTACCACAAAAAAGTGATCTACCATGTAGAGTTTCTAAGGAAAAAAAGGACATTATCAAAAATCTGCAAACTATCATTCCAGCAAACCGATTAGAGTTTTAGAAAAATTTATAGGAGACAAGTAGCACTTTTAGAATTTTTTAATTTTTTTGTTCATGTTTTTTTTTATGTTTGTGTTAAGTTTAATAAACCCGTTTGATAATTATGTACTTTATTTTTTATACCATAAATAAAAAATATAAAAACTATTAAGAATACGTTTTATTATTGTGCTTTACCTTCCTAAGGAAAAACACAGCATATGCTTATTTCAAGTACTTGCGGTGTTTTTACTTAGCATTTTCAGTATCAAATTATGTTGTAGTATCTAGTATCTGCAGATGTAGGTAGAAAAAATAAAATTAATTTGATTTTATGACATACAGGGTGTCATTAGTGCGCCGTCGGAAGATCCTGGCTTTATTATTAAAAATAAAAAAAATGTTATAGCGCCGATCTATATCAGACTTAGATGTGCATCAAATAAAAATAGTTTCATCCCTATAGGGTGTTCCATAATTGCAGGACCGGACTCAGCTATGTCTTATTAAATGGAATCCTTATTTATTTACTTTTATTATTATTTGTCTTGTTGAATGCTAAAAAACGGTACTTCGATTTTAAATTTATTTTGTGGCGTTGCCAAGTTAGAGCATTTTTTCCTTAAAAAAGTGAAAATTTATACCTTTACTTAAATTGTTCGGAAGACTTTAATATTAACAGTAGAACTGTAAGGTTTGGCAGACGAGTAAACAAGACCTTGCTCTATCTTTTGACCTACATACTTCCTGATTATACTATACTGGGTGTTTACAAAATATGGTCAATTTTTGCAAATTGGAAATTACCATAACTTTTGTTTTTTAAATGGAACACCCTATATTTTATCATTTCATCGTATTCTGCTTTTAATTCTCTTACTTTTACGCGTTCTCGAAATATTTAAGATTTGTTGCAAAATTAATAAGATAATCATGACTTTTGCTTTGAATATTTACAAATCGTAAATGTCTTGCTGACAATATGGTCCAATAAACACTAATGGACAAAAGTTTACTTCTTATTTGAGTGTTTAAAATCATAATTTTATAATATGGCAATAAGTGTAAAAAGGGCACGCAGTAGGCCTGCGATTTATAATTCCTAACGTTTGGCTTAAACGTCATTCACTAGTTCCTTAGTTTAGTGTGAAAAATAAGATTTTCACAAGATAAATGTATTGGCAAGGTCTACGCTTTGGGCGAAGGTGAAAGAAATTCATTTCTTGCTTCCAGAATTTATCACCAACGATTTCCTGAGCGCAGGCATCCTGATCCAAGGATATTTGAAAAACTCAAAGAAAGATTTAAAAGAACAGGACATTTACAATACGAAAGAAAAGAACGAGAAAAAATGGTTATAAACGAAGAAAACGTGTTTGTGGTACTAACCAGTGTAGTGGAAAATCCAAACGTTAGCACAAGAAACCTCAGTGCTGATTAGGTATTAGTCAAACTAGTGTTTCCAAGATTATTCGAAAAAATCAATTTCATCCATACCATTTTCAACTAGTCCAAGAGCTGAATGAGAATGATTTTCGAAGACGCTTGGAATTCTCCTAGTGGGCACTGGAACGATTAGTACATGACAATGATTTCTTTAAACACATTTTGATGACCGACGAAGCAACCTTTCACAAAAATGGTTTTGTGAACAGGCATAATTTCCATTATTATGACAATACAAATCCCCACGCTATTAGAAGAATAGATCATCAACATCGCTAGTCTGGTAGGGAACCATATAATTGGACCTTACTTTTTTGAAAGAAACATTAATAGTCAAACCTATCTTGAATTTCTTCAAAATGAGTTACCTCCGCTCCTTGAAGAATTGCCGTTAGACATACGTCAAAGGATGTGGTTTCAGCAGAATGGTGCGCCTCCCCACTATAGTCGCATTGTTAGAGAACATCTAGACAGAACTTTTCCTAATAAATGGATTGGGAGAGGAGGGCCAGTAGGATGGCCTGCTCGGACTCCTGATCTGACAAAATTAGATTTTTTCCTGTGGGGTTATATTAAAAGCTTAGTATACCAAGAATCTCCTACACCAAAGAAGATATGAAAATTAGAATACGGAATGCATTTCAAATGGTTAACCAAAATATGCTGCGAAAATGGTGGACACATCGAGCATTTGATTTAGTTATAACTTATTATAATTTTCTTAATAATTTATGATTTTTCAAATACAAATTCTTTTGTTTGCTTTATTACTTTTGTATAGACCGTCCAGATTGTCACAATTGTCATTAATTTTGCAACAAATCTTAAATATTTCGAGAACGCGTAACGTTAGGTATATTACATTCTTAATAAAAAAGTAAGAGAATTAAAAACAGAACACGATGACATGATAAAATTCAGGGTGTTCTATTTAAAAAACAAAAGTTATGGTCATTTCAAATTTGCAAAAATTGACCATATTTTGTAAACACCCAGTATAGTATAATCAGGAAGTATGAAGGTCAAAAGGTAGAGCAAGGTCTTGTTTACCTGTCTGCCAACCCTTACAGTTCTACTGTTAATATTAAAGTCTTCAGAACAATTTTAGTAAAGGTACAAATTTTCACTTTTTTAAAGCAAAATGCTCTAACTTGGCAACACCACAAAATAAATTTAAAAACGAAGTACCGTTTTTTAGCATTCAACAAGACAAATAATAATAAAAGTAAATAAATAAGGATTCCATTTAATAAGACATAGCTGAGTCCGGTCCTGCAATTATGGAACACCCTATAGGGATGAAACTATTTTATTCGATGCACATCTAAGTCTGATATAAATCGGCGCTATAACATTTTTTTTATTTTTAATAATAAACCAGGATCTTCCGACAGCGCACTAATGACTCACCCTGTATACTTAGTTTTTGGTGACATAATAAAGATATCTCCGCGAAATCTGTCATCGGCGGATACTACTAACAGTTTGGGAAGGGCTACAGTAGATGCGGTCTCTTTGCTTAGGGCGGCAGAATAGCATTTACACTAATTTATACTCTGTATTTATATTTCTCGTGCAAACTCACGTTCATTTTACCATCCAAAATATATTCTACGCACAACACAAGACTGCATCTACCGAGTGCGTCAAAACAAACTCACAATTTGTGTGACAACTATTGCAATTAAAGTCTTCTCATCAGGAAGTAAGTTGGAATTAGGCCTCATTCAACTGTTATTAATCTGCAGGATAGTTGAAATTGAGAAATTTCTAAAGTTTAACGATGAAATTTAGAATTTGTTATTCTAGTAATAAGTAGAATTAAATTAATAAGGTTATTTAATTATGTTACAAGTTCTTATTCACTAAAGCTACAACTTTTTATTTCTGAAAGTACAAGTAAAGTCTTTCTAAATTAAAATCTATTAGGTGCTTTTCCCACAAAAATTGGATTGTATTTTCACTAACGCGTCAAGTTCTTAAAAAAGAGTAATGAATCATTGTATCAGTCAACATTAAGAAACTTGCCGGTAAAATTAAGATAAAAGTGCGATATTATGATTATATTGAGTATGTTACATTAAAAGATCAGGTGTTGACGCAAGAAAATTAGGGGAAGTTTTATTTCATAATTAAATATGGCAGCACATAATCTTTTAAAAAATGATCGATTGCGGAATATTGTGACAGAAAATTCACGCTTCGAAGAGCAAAATAAGAATATGGTTAAAAATAATTATGAACGTTTCAAATTGTCCACGATTCATTCCAAATAATGTACCATGTCTGAAAAGCTTGGAACTACATCTATTTTACACAATTAGGGTGTGTATTATAGTAAAATTAATGTTTCATTTTATACTATAGTTAGAAGTTAAATTAGTATTAGCTCTCAAGTATAAAAGAACACGTTAATTTAGTTATAAATCAACTAAACAATTATTAATTTCTCACAATATATGAAATATTAAATTTAACACACGTTTACCATATAAAGACGAGAAAGTGAAACTTAATAAAAGAACAGACTTCAGAATTGTACTGGGTTGATTATTATTTTTTAATTATCTAAAAAACTTGATATTCAACTATTTTTGTTAACAAACTGGAAAGTCAGCGGAAAAGTTACGCAATTATTGTAAAACCTACTGGTGGCAAGTTCCATCCAAGTCTAAAGTCAGCCGGAAATGCAGAGCTTTATTTTTTCTGGCTTCAGTTTACCTAAAATTAAGACTGTTTCAAGAAATTCAATCGGTGTGGCTAGATAAACTTTCACATCGAAATTTTCTAAGCTTTCCATTTGCAATTTTACTTCAAATCCAGTTGTACCTGATGGATATCGAATTAAAGCAATTAAATGTCTCTAATCTTCTAAAATCCAAATTCTCCTGTAATCTTTTTAAACTTTTCATTAGTAGTCGTTATATTAAAAACCAACATATCCGTAAATTTGTGGTGGTGACCTAAAAGAAAATCGGTCACTTTCTCCGTATAGTTTATCGACTTGACACAGGCTCACCCTCCACGCTTGCCGTATATTTCCTGTGATCAAAATCTAGGTCCGCTACACCTCGTAAATGTTTTTTGTAGGTGACATATATTTTACTAACAAGTAATCCTTTGTTATATCCAGCAAAGGGACTTACTAAAGAAACGGTTCCAGTTAAATTCTTCATGTCCTTGCTTTTATCAATATTCCAAGAGCTTTTAACTGCGAATGTTTTTTTTTGGATTTAACTAAATATATAAAATTAGCACTATTGCCTAGCATACTATACTTTCTTCGGCTTCTCTAAGAGCATTCATTTTTTTACCTTTTCTGTATGTTGTGAAGTTTATGGAAATTCTTCTATAATAGTAGTACGGCAGAATTAAAGAATTAAATAGAAGTGGGCATCCTGTGATAAATCAAATTTTTACATTACGACAAATTACCACTAATTAATAATAATGATTTGTTTATTGAATCACAATTACACGTACACAGACACAGGCACAGATACAGACACATACACGGACCCGAACATATACACGTACGCGTACAAGAGTAGTACCCCGACACCTTCCGCCATCTTGGAGTTTGTGTCACTTCCGGTGCACCTTTCCCACCACTTTTTTTTACACGCCCACGTGTGAGGCCGTACTTTTAACCCTTATCTTATGGTTTCTCTTCAGAGATCTTTTTCAACCCTTTGATGGAATTTTCACCTTTAATTATATTTGGTTATATTAAGAGTCTTTTTGTCGGTCGTTTTTTATCGGCCTCTTTAGTACTTGCTCATGTGGGAGTAGGGGTCGCCGAAACAGCCGTCACGCAGCCGTCTTAGGAGAAAATACCTCAGCCATAAAAAAGGAGTTTAGATTTATAAACGTGCCTCAAGGGAAGATATTAGAGTGTGGTTAGGTCAAATTTCCCCGAAGATAACCGATTTTACCCGAACATAGACGAGCGCGCCAGCGCACAAGACCCAAGGCCAGCAGCATTCTTGTTTCTCGCGCGTTTCGCTCTTTAAAGTGTAGCTGTCATCGAGTGAGCATTATTATAATGTATTCTCCTGTTTATGAGCCAACATCAGCGGACATTAGAGATTTACTGACTTGTTAATAAACTATTATAACATAACCATCCAAGATGATGATGGAAACGATGATGTGGATGAGCTGAAAGAAGAGCGATGAGGTAGAGAAGAAGGACGAATCTCAAAACCATGATGATGATAGGGACGAATCACGGTTCATGAAGAAGAAGAAGACCGATAAATGTTGTGATTAAATAAATGATGTATTGTTGTTTATAATAATAATATATTTTCAAACGCTAAGCTTTCCTTCAATTTTGTTAGTAAACTTGTTTTTCCCAACGGTGCTTGAAACTGCACTAACAATACTATAGTTAATGCGAAATAGCGGTTAGATAGGTAGCTACAATAAGTGTGAGGTTGGTTTTGTTTTGTGCTCTGTCTGTTTAATCATCCTGCTATTTCTTGAATTGAGAGCTAATTTTGTATGATTAAGTTAAATCAGTTTGGTATTTCATTAATTTGATTAGTTTGATTTGATTAATTGATTTGTTTGTTTGAGAAAGAGACAATATGGACGAGGGAGAGACGAACACGATCAACCTCCATTACAGAAAACGTTCATTAGTCTTTGTACCACTACATGGCAGCGCAAACAACCCTAATTAGCCCTAGAAATATAACGCTATATGGTGCCACCTTTATTACAGAAAATATTAATTGGCCCATACACAACTAGATGACGATACAAATTCAAATTTCCCAATAAGAGTCACGACAGGAGGGCGCAGGCCCTAACATAGGTTCGTATTTTTTGTCTTATAAGCTAACAATAGGCCCCTTATTAGAATATAAGTTCAAATTTCTCGCAATAAGTAATCAGAATATAAACACTTAAATAAAAATCCAAATTCAAATTTCCTTCCAAGGGACCAGGGGCTAAGATCCGAAAGCAAGTTGCGAAGCGCTATGTCAGTCTTATAAGTTAGAATTACGCCTCCTTATTATTATAATACATAGATAGCGCCACAAACAAATTCAAATTTTTGGACGAGGGGCTAGGGCCTGAAAGTAAGTTGATAAGCTCTACATCTGTCTTACAAGTTAGCATTATACCTCTTATTATAATACAGATTCATATTTCCAGCCATAACCTGGAGAGACTTAAATACAAATAAAAATTTAAATTTTCCGCCTAGGGGCCAGGGGCAAAGCCTCGAGAGCAAGTCGCGCAACCCTACACCTGTTTTACAAGTTAGCATTAAGCTCCGTATTATTAATATAATACAAATTCAAATTTTCCGGCAAGGGTACCACGACAATGCACGAAGGCCTACGAACAAGTTGCGATCACTACAAGGGGCAAAGACTCGAGAACAAGTTGCGACACCCTACACCTGTGTTACAATCTCGGTTATGCTCGGGGAGTGTTGGAGTGGGATCGCCGAAACAGCCTTCGCCGAAAGCCTCTCGTCGTGAAATTTTACCTATATGATACCTGTTACTTAAATAAAATTCCAAGGGCAACCGCTTCCATAAATATCAATAAATCTTTTATTATAAAACACTTGTCATTATCTTTATATGTCTTTGTTCTTTATTAGAAAACAGTTTTTATGACAGAGGATAATTATGCAACCTCTTTATAATAAATCCTATTACAAAAATCACATTGTAAAACTAGAAAATGTTAATTGATTGCTTACTTAATTAGGAACGCGTTTATTTAAAGCAATTTTTATGTACATTTGCAATATAAAAACACAGTTTGAACACTTATTTGTTTATAACACCTAGGTGATATTTTATTTGTACACAATATGAAGTCTGGCTTTTACACGATCAAAGTGAAAATCACTTTCTTTAAAGCAAGTTATCGTTGTTTGTTTTATTTTGAATGTAAATTTATAAGTACAATATAAGCTAAATACGAGTTGCAGTAATCAAGGTTTTGTGTATTACTTTCTAAATTAGTTAATGATGAAGCAATAGCCAGTTTATATCCAACCATTAGTAAGTAGAAAACGTGTTTAGTGAGCTGTATAAAAATATTTCAGTTCAACATATGGTTATTATTAGAATAGTTGAAAGAAAAACACATCTGAAGGTATGCGTATTGTTTTTAATATATGTATTCCTTGATATTGTTAACAAAAATGTCGATTAAGATTTTTAAATGTATTATTATTATTATATTACTCTTTATAGGATGACGTCATAAAAACGGATCTACAATAGCTGGTACGTAATTACTACTTACCAGTCCTTTTAATGAGGTTTTTATTACTCTTAATGAACCGATTCTATAAAATAATTTTGAGTGTATGTAATTGAACATGCAAATAATTCAGATACAAACGGTGGTGACCGTTTAGAAAGAGAATATGCTTATATAAAAGCACCATTGCATTAGGGTAGAAATTATGTATTATTTCACGTAATATTCAATTTAGACTTTAATGTATTTAGTTTTGAACTGTAAGCTGGTTTCGTAAACTGTAAAACATGATTTATTGATTTTGGTTGATTGATTGGGATTGATCTGATTGATCTGATCGAGCATGATTTTGTGAGATTGATTGATTCATTGGTTTGTTTGTGTGTGAGAAAAGCCGAAAAGAGAGAGTACGGATAAACGAGAGAGAGAGAAGAGAGAGGTGTGCATGATAAAATCTTATTGGAAAAACATTCACTAGTCTATACACACTAAATGGCGCTAAAATGATTTTTTAACTCAAGGGGCCAAGACAAGTGACAGACCCTGATGCGATTCCTGTCTTAAAGTTAACATTAGGGCCACCTTATTATAATAAATATTTTATAAGACGGGGTGAAGTTACACCTGTCTTATAAGATTAGGCTAGAACCCACATACAATTTCACCAAGGAGCCGCAACAGGGCGAAGACTCGAGAGCTGGTTTCTGCACTTGTCTTATGAGGTTAGGATTCCATACCATTTCCAACCAGCAACTATAGGTGCAAGCTGAGAATTTTGAAGTCCTACACTTGTCTTACAAGTTAGCATTAGGGCCTTATTAAAACAGAAATTCAAGTTTGCTGCTATAACTAATCACAATGCAGAGGCTTAGTCCTGTAATCAGAGCACAGGGTCAAGAAAATGGTCCATAATTACCAAAAATAACGGTCACTACCTCTAGACCAATCAAGTCCAGCCCCAATCCCAAGCTCAGGATTTAAATACGCTTCCCACATGAGCAAGTACTAAAATGGCCGTTAAAAAACGACCGACAAAAGACAACCAAATATAACTAAGGTGAAAATTCCATCAAGGGGTAGAAAAGTTCTCCGAAAAGAAACCACAAAATAAGTGAAAAATACGATCTCGCACGTGGTGTAAAAAGTGGTGGGAAAGGTGCACCGAAGTGACGTCACAAAATCCAAGAGGGCGGAAGGTGTATAGGTACTACTTACCAGGCACTGGCACTGGCACAACACGGTCATGGTTACAGACACGGACACGGACAAGGATACTACCACCTAGACAGGCACAGACAGAGGCACAGACACAAGCATATGTACAGTCACAGACACAGACACAGGCACAGACACAGGAACAGGCACAGGTACACGCACAGGCGCAGGTATAGGCACACGCACAGGCGCAGCCACATGCACAGACGCAAGCACAAACACAGGTATAGGTACACGCACAGGCACAGGCACAGGCACAGGCACAGGAACAGGCACAGACACAGACACAGACACAGACACAGACACAGACACAGACACAGACACAGACACAGACACAGACACAGACACAGACACAGACACAGACACAGACACAGACACAGACACAGACACAGACACAGACACAGACACAGACACAGACACAGACACAGACACAGACACAGACACAGACACAGACACAGACAGACACAGACACAGACACAGACACAGACACAGACACAGACACAGACAGACACAGACAGACACAGGCACAGACACAGATACAGACACAGACACAGACACACACTCAGACACAGACACAGACACAGACACAGACACAGACACATACTCAGACACAGACACAGACACATACACACACAGACACAAACACAGACACAGACACAGACACAGACACAGACACAGACACAGACACGGACACAGACACAGATACAGCAACAGACACAGACACATGCACAGACACGCACAGGCACAGGCACAAGCACAGGCACAGGCACAGGCACAGGCACAGGCCCAGGCACAGGCACAGGCATAGTCACAGTCACAGACACAGGCAAAGGCACAGGCACAAGCGACGGCAAAAGCACAGGCACAGGCACAGACATAGGTGCAGGTGCAGGCACAGGCACAGGCAGAAGCATGATACAGGTGCAGACACAGGCACAGTCGCAGGCACACGCACAGGCGCAAGCACAGGCGCACACAAGCACATGTACAGGCGCAAGCATGAACACAGACATAGGCACACGCACAGGCACAGACTCAGGCACAGGCATATGCCCAGGCACAGGTATACAATCATATTTTACATATAGCTGTGCTGAATCACTTTCAGTAAACGTACCCATATTGTTAATTAGCTAAACACATCTTTTATATTGGTAATACAGTGGTCACTCTATTGCCTAATAAAAGTTTATAAAGACCTATTTTTTGTGTATAAAAAAAATAATTTAAGTAAAATCTAAAAATATGAAACCAATGAATTCGTGAGTAACGCTGTTATATCACGTAAAACAAAATCAGTTACTTATTGATATAAATGAAGTTGTACGGTATTTTATGATTGTACTACTTGAGCTCTTTATGCTCCTCTTAATAATATCATAATAGTCTTTTAATAAAGAAATTTCAGCAATTAGCTTAAAACAGTTCCGGCGTATATGAGGTATTTGTAAGAAGAATATTGGTTTCAGTGCATCATCAACAATGTAACAAATTAGTATATTAATGCAGTACAAAGCAAAAAGTAGGCAGGAGAGCAGCAGGTGGTTAAACGAATGTGGTTATAATATACCTCCCCGATGGTAATATGTGGGTGGAATATACCCCCACGAAGGCAATATGTGGGTGTAATACACCTCCACGAACGTCCTGACTTTAATCAGATTGTATAGAAAAGAAATACACTATAAACTGTTTATTAATAATCGTATAAAATGATATAGAAACACGAATTTGTTGGTTAACATTCGCGTGAACAGAAATACGAAGCGATTGGTTTCCGAAATCCATTCGTTCAAATAAGAGCATATAGGAATACGAATTGTTCGTTAACATTCGCCTAAGTATAAAGAAATTTGAAGATCTTGGTTTTCGAGATCGCTTTACCAATTTTAATGACTTCGTCCTACAATTTTTGTAGGCAGACAAACATAGATAAAATTAGTGACAACATGCCATACCTGGTGAATGTGAATTCAAGATATATACCCATCGAAATGCGTAAACATAAAGCAAACTCTAATAATTAATTAAGCTGTGACAAAACCCGCATTAAGCGATGCAGTTAGAAAACTAGGAAAATTCAAAGCTTTATTCTTTCATTCTCTCGAACACCATTTTACCTCAAAACGAAAACGGAAAATGAAATAGGATTTTGACAGTGTCAACGTGCAAGTTCGACTCAACTTTCCCATTTCAGAATTCCCGTTGGCGTATTAAAATGCCATTATTTAAATACTTGGAAATATACAGGGTGTTCCAGTTTTTTGTAGCAGGACTTTAATAGTCGATAGAGCTTTCAAAATTGAGACCAAAAGTTCAAATAAACATAGGTTGCCAAACACTTAGTTTTGGAGATACAGGGTTTCAAAGTTTTAATTTTTTTTTCAGTTCTTTTAATTTAATTTCCAAACTATTTAAAATAATAAATCCAAATTTAGTACACATATTTACACTTCTTAAACTCAACATTAAGAGTAGTTTAACGTTTATCAATATCTACAGGGTAGTAGATTTTTTGGGGTAGTACACCCTTTATCCCCCCGAACTTTTTCATGTGACGCCTGTAACTCTTAAAACCAAAATTTAGATTGCCCTTTTGATTTAGAAACTTTTTGTCTTCTGCTTTTTTCGAAAAATGCATAGTTTTTGAGATAAATTAGCTGTAATCCATGAACAGCTTCCAAATGGTAAGTGAAGAACGTCTGATGCTCCCGCAAAAAATAGTGTGCCATGAAAAGAACAATAAAAAAAAAGATTCATATTATGTCAATTCTCACGTTTTTTTTGTCTCTTAATAAAAAGTGGTACTCCAGTGATTTTTTCCTAACTTTTCAGTTGAATTAAATAAAGGAAAATAAAGGTAAAACAACAAAATGAATATTAAAAAAATACGTATTTATTGGAAAAAATTGGAAAGAATTTCTATTTAAGATTTTAACAAAAACGAAACGAACGAAATAAATAAATTAAAGAAATAAACTTAACCTATAACAACAAAACAAAAACGCTATCGTAATAATAAATAAATTTAAAGAAGCTGTTGAAAATGTGAACCATTTTGTTGAATACATAATTCACACCGACGAATAATTGCACGTGGAATATTAAGTAAAAATTGTCTTATTTCATTACACGCATCCCTTACCCTATTAATGAGTTCATCTCTTGTTGTCACAGGAGTTGCATATACCCTATCTTTTAAATACCCCCACACAAAGAAATCTAAGGGATTTAGGTCTGGGAGACCTTGGCGGCCAGGGAACTGGGCCTGCACGACCGATACATCTTCCTGGATAATTGTTGTCCAGTCAGTTTCTAACGATTCTGCTATAATGAGCTGGACAACCATCAAGCTGGAACCAAGCCGTTCTTCGTAAATTTAAGGGAATATGTTCCCACATATTCCCATGTTCATTCTCTAAGAATTCCAAGAAAGCCGCAGCATTCATCGGAGGTGGTAAAAAGTAGGGCCGAAAAAGGTGATTATTGTAAATACCTATCCAGACGTTCACACTAAATTCTTGTTGGAAATGTCTCGGGCGAACTACATGTGGATTTTCATGTGCCCAAACGTGCTGGTTGTGAAAATTTACCACACCACGGCGAGTGAAGTAGGATTCATCGGTCCATAAAACATTATTTAAAAAACCTGGATTGTTATTATTTTCAGCAAGAATCCATCGACAATACGCAACTCTACGTTCTGCATCCCCTGGTTGTAGTCCTTGAACAGATTGTAGATGGTAAGGATATCGGTGATCCCGTCTTAATGTTCGGTGAATAGTAGTATTTGAGACTCCACCTAAAGCTACGGATACTCTTCTAATGCTAGTTGTGGGATCTTTGTCGAATTCACGCAAAATTCGTCGTGCAATATTTCTTTGCTACCTATGGTTATTATTTTGACGACCATGTACATTATTTAACCCCTGACATAATTTGTTAGTGAACTCTTACAAATACTGAAGGATGCGGAGCTCTTCTAAAAGGAAATCTTCGCTTATATTCACGGGCTGCTGCAGCTGAACTTCCATTTGCAAAGCCATAAATAAAATGGATATCCGCTACATTTTGATTAGAAAACAAAAATGGCATTTTAAAAGATCACTTTTGCAATAAAAGTTAACACAATAAAATATGTAAATAAATTACATTCTTTCTTATGCACAAGTCGTATTTAAAATAAAACGTGAGATTTGACATAATTTGATTCTTTTTTTTATTGTTGTTTTCATAGCACACTATTTTTTGGGGGAGCATCAGACGTTCTTTACTTACCACTTGCAAGCTGTTCATGGATTACAGCTAATTTATTTTTGGTTTTTAAGAGTTAGAGGCGTCGCAAGAAAAAGTTCGGGGGGGATAAAGGGTGTATCGCCCCAGAAAATGTACTACCCTGTAGATATTGATAAACGTTAAACTACTCTCAATATTGAGTTTAAGGAGTGTAATATGTGTACTAAGAACTGAAAAAAAATTAAAACTATAAAACTCTGTATCTCCAAAACTAAGTGTTTGGCAACCTATGTTTATATGAACTTTTTGTCTTAATTTTGAAATCTCTGTCGACTATTAAAGTCCTGCTACAAAAAACTAGAACACCCTGTATATGGTAATGCACAATTTTGAAGCAAATATACGGATATTAAGAATAAATTAAAAGATCGCATTTTACAGTTAAAACGGAGTGTAACAATACGCACACAGACACCCACGCACACAAGCAAACAAACCCACGCAAGCACGCATACGCACAACACCATGACCGATCTCGGCGATACTTTGTCACAAGTTGTAATCTGAGGTAAAGTGAATTAGACGATAGTGAAGGCGAAAAGGACTGCTAAGAATGTGTGTTCATACCTTTAAAAGAATATTATGCTAAAATAAATCCTTACTATTTTCAACTTTAGCACTAAAATTTATGTGAGAAATTTGGTGTACTCAGGCAATTGAGCAGATCGAAGTTACAAAAGACATGGAATATGCTTTGTTGGTAAATTACAAAAAACAAATACAGCATAACCATTGATTTTGTAATTGAAGAGGTAGGTTACAAATCAAAATGAATACTAGGGGACTAAATCGCATATTAGTAGCTGTTATACGTACTGATCAAATGTAAAAATTAACGCAGAAGCTTCCAAAAACGAACTAACTCATCGAGTCGTATGCACAAGAATGTTAAATATGTATGAAAGTAGATGTAAATGTTAACTGTATACGTCATATACTACGCCAATGTTGGAAATAGAAAATCTTATGACATTTTTATGGCTAGGTGTTGTATAGAACCATCCTGACAGGTGACTTATTTATGTAATTTTATTCTGTGAGATGCACTGTTTTCAAGATTATTTGAAAAAAGGTATGATTATTTGGACTAAACAAGATACAAAAGAAATACTTTTATCTCTTGTATTGTCAGATAACAGGTAAAATTTATCTATAAAATTTCTTATCTGATAAATTTGTAAGTGAATATAAAAATTTTACAGTGCAAGCAAATTTCAGGACATTGAAATGGCTCGTGGTTTACATTTCTCTCTTTTATCGCACTTCCTCAAACGCGCCGTTTCATATTTATCTTGCTAGAATGCTTAAAAAAAGCAATAATTCACAAATTAACATAATCTCCTTTCAAGTTATCGTCTTGAATTGTTATTTATTACAATCATCCCCTTTTTATTCTTACACTACAACATGGTCTTTATAGTGTATTATATTTCGTTAATGAATTATATTCCTAAAAGGAATCTAAATTATCTAATAGATTTAGTTACTTTTATTAAGATCGAACAAAGGATTAAAATTGTTTCAAGCATTATTCAGATCATCAAGGGTATAATTTATTTTTGCACAAACTTCTTAGGGACTAATTAAAATCTCTTCATAGGGAATAATTATTAAAGTATACGAGTAAAATTAGAATTTTGAATAAATCTCGTAAATGAGAGGCTTTATAAATTTGTCGCTCAAACACGAATATTGAACATATAATAGTATTTAGATATAACTAGAACAAATTGTTCATTAAATTACTCTAATTACTTAATATAAAAAGTTTTTTACCAGATTGAAATTGTCGTAATATCATTGAACAGTGTTCTTATTGAATGATAACACACCGATAAAAAGTTAAAATTATTCTTAAGGGGTATTAAATTTTAACTTTGGGTTTATATGGGAACTTTTCAAATTAATATGTACCTACACTTCTGTAAAATTGTTTTATAACTCCCCTATATAAAGATTTGATAATATAATCTTTGATGTTAATAAAAAGAAACTTTTTTTGTTAGGTTTTATAAAGTTATACTATAAATTAAAAATGTGAGTTTAATTATTTTATGACAAATTTTGGAAAGTTAATATTTTCTTTTCCTTTGAATGTTAATACTTTGTTTATAAAATTTAAAGGTACGTAATTATTAATAAAAAATTATTATTAATTTTATTAAATACATAAATAAAAAGTTTACCTCGAGTAGGATTTGAACCTAGGACCTGTACTTTGCTAAAGTACCGCGCTAACCAACTGCTCGATATAAATTTTGTCTTTATGTATGTAGAACAGCTCTACATACATAAAGGGTGTGGTTATCGCCCGTTTACGTTTTGGTGGCCATTTTTCATAACATCCGACGCAGATCCGCACAGAGCATCCAGCAAGCTGCAGAATTACCTGGACGTCCTCCAGCCCTGGCTTGAACGATGGAAAATCACAGTTAATGCCGAAAAATCCACGCATATAACTTTCACTACACGGCGCCAACTCTGTCCCCAAGTCTCCTTAAATAATCTTCCAATACCACAAAAATCTAATGTGAAGTACCTAGGCTTCCACATCGATCAAAGACTGACGTGGAAACAACGTATTCAAGCAAAACGAACTCAGCTAACCTTAAAAGTCCGGGCAATGCACTGGCTACTAGGTCGTAGGTACAACTCTCCCTTGAAAAGAAAGTACTAATTTATAAGACAATTATAAAGCCCATTTGGACTTACGGAGTAGAACTCTGGCGATGTAGCAAACCTTTACATACCAAACTCCTACAGCTTTTCCAATCAAAATTCCTTTGGATGAAAACAGATGCTTCATGGTATGTTACAAATCACACCATCCATACAGACCTTGGAATTTCATTCATAACAGAAGTTATTAACCTTCACGCTACTGGAAATAAGAACAGATATGCAACTCATCCTCATGACCTCATTCGAGAACTCTACCACCCACCGCCACAAGCACGACGACTTAACAGGAAATGGCCAGAAGACCTGGGGGACTAGGTGACGAAATGGAGAGCAGTCATTGGACGGTATCCATACAAGACATCCTACGTACAATCTATTTACTAAATACCCTTTGTTGTCGAGTAATTGTAAATACACTGCAAAAAAAAAATTGTCAGCCATGTCGGGAATTTTCTAATAAGGGGGCCCTCACACTATCTCATAAGACAGGTACAGGACGGCGGAATTTGTTCTCAGGTTTTTGCCCCATGTCATGATCCCCCTGATTGTTTGTGACGCCATCTACTACTGACTTTTTAAAAGTAACGAATGCTTTCTGTAATAGAGTTTGATCCAAAGCAATCTCAAACAGATCAATCTCAATCAAATCAATCAATTAAATCAATCAATCAAATCAATCAATTAAATTAATCAATCAAATTAATCAATTAAACAAACCAAAACAAGCAAGGCAATTAATCAATCAATCAATCAATCAATCAATCAATCAAATCAAATCAAATCGATCAAATCAACCTCAATCAAATTAATCTCGAACAAATCAACCAATCAGGTCAATCTCAATAAAAAAAAACAGTCAAATCAATTGATAACACAATCAGTCAAATCAATAAACCAAATCAGTCAATCTCAATCAAAGAAATGTCAAACAAATCAATCAAGAAGTTGAGCTAACAACTCATAACCTTCAGGTAACGATTCTCCCACACATACACCTAGCTTGAGCAACCGCTTACTTTGTAGGTAAGGTTAGTCCACACTCAGAGTTAGTAATCTCCCTAAACGTGAGGGTACCCGCGTGGAAAAACAGTAAACCATCCTCAAATCAATCAATAAAGTCAATTTATTAAATTAAACAAATGAATCTCAAACATAGCAATCAACCACTTTATAAGTTACAGCTTGCAAAAACCAGCTTTCCAATCAAAATACTGGTTTGGTTTAACTTACAGCTTACAAAAACCATCTTTCAATTCAAAAATACCGAATCGGTTTATTTACAGCTTACAAAATCCAGCTCTCAATTTTAAAATACTGGTTTGATTGACACACACACAAACACACGCGCGCGCGCACGCACACTCGCACACACGCACACACGCACACACGCACGCACACGCACACACGCACACACGCACACACACGCACACACGCACGCACGCACACACGTACACACGTACACACGCACACACGCAAGCACGCACGCACGCACACACGAACACACGCACTCACGCACACAAGCACATACGCACATACACATACACGCACACACACACACACACAA
>JARFJB010001383.1:597500-657500 GCA_036346205.1 Vesta saturnalis | reverse complement strand
GTAACTAAATAAAGTAAATCAAATAAGGGGAAAGGTCTAAAACCAAAACCGATCACTTACCAATATTGTTGTTAATAATTCTATTAAAGGAACGCCTGGACATGTGGACACGCGCGTGTTCGTTGCTTACGGTGATGGCATATCACTTTCTGCGTTTTGTTTGTAAATGGAGAATGTAAAGTACTTAGCGGTTTTCACCAATCATTAAAATAAAGTAATTATTTTCTGGATTTTCCGTTTACCTTTCGCTATTCAGACACCTCTCGTGTTTTTTTGGAAACACCCACTAATTACGTAATTACATAGAAGGTAAACAGATGTTTATGACGCCATCAACTAGTGTATTCTAAAAACTAATGATTGTTAGCTGTAATAGAGCTTGATCGTGGCCCCATCTAGTAGTATATTTTAAAAGTAGATTTAGATGCTACGGGTGGAAATTTGAAATAGTATTCTAATAAGAGGCATACTATCACATAAGACGCCGTCAGGACATTTAAACTTATCACAGAGCCTTAGCCCCACTGAAAACATTGATTATTTCTTAAAATACTCAATTTGTGTAATTACGTAATTAGTGGGTTTTTCCAAAAGCCACGAGAGGTATTTGAATAGTGACAAGTTGTTATTGTGGCTACGTGACTGGTAAATTCAGAAAATAATTACCCTATATTAATGATCGGTGGAAACAGTTAAGTACTTTATATTGTCCATTTATAAACAAATCGCAGAAAGTTAATGTGCCATGACTATAAGCAATATAAACCAGCTGTTATACACGCCAAGATCGGCCATGATGTCTATGTGTGGATGTATACTAATATACACGATAACTCCAGAACACGTAAGTACTTAAAGTTTTGTGTTTAACCCTTAAATTACGACGCTATTTTTGCTTACGTAAAGGACGACGTGGGGTAATTGAGGGCCCCGCGAAATTTTTTGCACTTATGTTAGGCAATGTGGGTTTATAAGCATATACAACAAGATTTTAAAGATAATATATATTTTGTAAATCCACATACAAGCTACAAAATAATGGACCCCCACCCAAGTAATGGAAAAATGGCGACGGTTAAATTTTCTGAAACTTAAGTATTTTGTTGTACTCGATTTAGTAAGCAAAAGTGTTAATGGGCCCAACTATAGCTAGTTTTTGAGATACAGGGTGTTAAATTAAAAAAATTCCCGGTTTTAGGAATTTGTATTCCCAAACTTAAGAGCTAGATTACATTTCTGTTGCATAAGTACGTTTACTGCATATTTAAGTAATACATTAGTAGATACATACAATTCAAAATAGTTATAACTACAGGGTGATTCAAAAATATATGAAGGTAGTCTTTTGCAGAAACTCACTATTTCCACTATAACTTCAGGGAGCCATTTTTTCAAAAGGTACTATCCAATATGGTATTTTAACGATAAAATGTTGCACAGCAAATATTTATTATACGTGGTGTTTTACAAAATGAGCCACAGTATACAATTATTTTTTTATGACTTCGGTTAAATGTGACCATTCTTTCAGTATATATTATTTGTAGTAGCCTCTTAAGAGTTATGAATTCTAAATTCGATACTATGACCAGTTTTCCAAATATAAGGCGTAACAGTTAAGAAATGTTGAATTTATTAGTTTTTCTTATTTAAACTGAAAAGCTAAGTTGATTTTATGTTACCTATATGAGTATAAGGTAAGCTTATATCGATGCACATTAAAAGTTCCGCAAAAAATATTTACCGTTACAGCGTGATTCACGAATTATTTACAATAGAAGAATAGAAAATGGCGTTTTTTTTATGAAAAACTTTATTCACTAAAGTATAAACCATTGTCAAGTAATATATTTCACCATCTTTCTGCAAGATCTTGAATCCCACGACGGTACCATATAGCATCTTTGGAATTAAATAATGCAGCTTCAACTTCTTCAACGGTTGTAAAATGCCGTCCACGAAGGAAGTGCGACATCGATCGGAATAAGTGATAATCGAAGGGCGCAAGGTCCGGGCTATAAGCTGGATGAGGAAGAAGCTCCAAATTCAAATCCATAATTTGATGTTGAGCTTCAGCTGCAGTATGAGGTCTGGGGCTGTCTTGTTGCAGAACTGACCGTCCTGTGTTCGCCAATCAAGGGTAACGCCAACTTAGAGCATCATGCATCATATACAACTGTTGACTGTAAAGGTTAGTATAAGTCGTGTGATTAAAATTATTTCATTCGAATGCAGTTTTAAACGTCTATTTGACATGGCTCAATGTTTTTGTTTTTACACTGTTTGCTTATTGTCGTACTGATCTTATTAGAAAAGAGGTTGCATAATTATCTTAAAACAATGCTATTAAAATTATTACATTTCTTCTAATTTCCATTTTGTAGGTTGGAAGGTCATATGGTGCTCCACATTAGATCATTTTTTCAGCATTTCATTAACAAATTGTAGGATTTCTCTTACTTTTCCGACATATTTTTTAACGAAAACAGTCACATGAAAGGTTTATCTATCAATACACAAATCAAAAAACATCCTTCAAAAATTAGTTTAAGATGCTACTACATTTTGAAACACGTTGTGGTTGTACATAAAATATTTTATACAAATTGCTTCTGATTTAACAATACAAAAAATACATTCCGATAATTATATCACTGTTGCAATACCTAAATGTTAATATTAAAGGAGAATTAATCATAGTTGGCTGTACTCAACTAGCTATCTCAGTAAAAATAAATGACGTATTACTGTTGTCAAATTCTTACAGCTTTTCATTATTTTATGCTGTTTAACTCTGTATGCAGTTGTGTTGTGTTTTTAAGTTTTTAGTTAGTGTTATTAATTATCATTTTCAACTTTGAGTGTGTTTATTTTCATTGAAAATGGCGTTCGCAAACGAGTTAACCTGTTATGTAATTCTCATAAGTCAGTTACGAAATACAAGGTATCGTAATAATTTCAAAGCCTATTTATTTTTCGTAGCTGACAGTATGCCTGTATGGTTCACCCTGTATGAGCAGTATGGATTGCGAAATTGTGAGTGGGTAGATACAAACTTTAAGAAATAAAATATATAAGGCAAAATTGTAGAGATATTAAGTGTTTGCAAAATTCTATTGTAAATAATTCGTGAATCACCCTGTAACAGTAAATATTTTTGCGGAATATTTATGTACATTGAACTAAGCTTACCTTACACTTATATAGGTAACATAAAATCAATTTAGCTTTTCAGTTCAAATAAGAAAACTGATAAATTCAACATTTCTCAACTTTTACGCCTTGTATCTCGAAAACTGGTCATAGTCTCGAATTTAAAATTCATAACTCTTAATAGGCTACTACAGATACTATATACTGAACGAACGGTTACATTTAACCGAGGCAATTTTTAAATACAGGGTATTCATGGTTTTTGTACCTTTCTTAAAATACAATAACTTTTAATAAACAAATCACCCTGTATATATTGAAGCTTATATACACAATATAATATATATATATATATATATATATATATATATACATATATAATATATTAATAGTATCAACTTTCTCAAAAATCAATTCGGAAGTACAGCGTTTTAAATTAGGTCATAAAAAAAAATAATTGTATACTGTGGCTTATTCTGTATAATAAATATTTGTTGTGCAATATTTTATCGTCAAAATACCATATTGGGTAGTACCTTTTGAAAAAATAGTTCCCTGAAGCAATACTGAAAATAGAGAGTTTCTGCAAAAAATTACCTTCATATATTTGTGAATCACCCTGTAGTTATAAATATTTTGGATTGTATGTATTTACTAATGTATTACTTAAATATGCAGTAAACGTATTTATGCAACAGAAATGTAATCTAGTTCTTAAGTTTTTAAGTTTTTAACGCCCTGTATCTCAAAAACTAGCCATAGGATTCAGTTTGGCCCATTGACGCTTTTCTTTTGGTTATTAAATCGAGTACAACAACATACCAAAGTTTCAGAAAATTTAACCGGTCGTCATTTTTTCATTACTTGGGTGCGGAGTCCTTTATGTAACACAACAAACTGTTACGGTATAAATGGTCACTAGGACAAGGTAAAAGATAAACCTGGTTTTTGTACGGCTAGCTCGGCGTGCGGGTGAGGGTCTATTGGGACAAAGCAGTCTCGTCTCCGTAGTTTACGTTTCTACCAAAGTCAAAATCGGGAAAATGACACAATAGGTTCCGGTAGGCGCCAGGATATTCTAAAGAACACACCCCGGTGTTTTAAAATGCGAATAAAACGACGGTACGCAGTGGTTCGAATACCCAACTTACCACACTTACCACGTCGTAACACTCGTAACTCAGGTTCCGCAATACTGCTTCACCTAAAAACGCTTCAAAAACTGCACCTTATCTTTTCAACTTACCACCGTGCATCAATATTCAAATTTAATACAAAACTCTAATGTTCCCCTTACGTTAAATTACTCCCTTAAACTAATCAAAATAACCCACACTAGACTGACTTCAATTCGGTTACAGATCTTTTCTAAATTTGAAATTTACGTTACGTTAATTTAATTTGCCCATCAAACAAAACAAAAAAAAACCAACACTCCAACTTTTCTCAAATAAAACGCGACGACGCTTTACTATTCGAGCAATAAATTATCACCCTATGTCCAGGCTTAATATCAAAATAAATACCAAATAGTAACTAAGTTAAACATCTATTAAATCAAAATAAATAAATAAAACAATTAAAATTTAAACAGGTCAATTTGAATATAACGGTAATCGTATCTTCTTAACTTTTACCTCACTGAATTCTGGCCAGTAGCAAAAGTATCTTAAACTAAATTGCATTCAAAGAAATTCAATAAATTTGGATTACTCCAGCACGTAAATCTTATATAAACTGAATAATGAAGGTAATATTTTATTTACCTCCCTGCATAAAATATTAATGGTATTAAAAAAAAGAAAACACCTTAAATAGCTACTAAATAGACAAAGGAAACTGTCCGAGAACGTTAACAAAAAGACACAATAAATTCAAAAAAATACAAATAAATTACTTCCAACAGGTTCCTTCGTTAACACACATTACATAAAAAACACAAACAAATTTTATTCTTTTAAGTCGCAAGATCACGAACAGAACGTAAATTATATTACCTAAGTCACGCAGGCAAATAGGGGATGATTTCTGCTCTAGGACAGCGTCGGATACGGCTTGTACAGTCCACCGTATGGGTGCTGGTCGACGACACGAAGCTGCCTCCCCCCCAGGTCTCTACCACGACTACAACTTGCTTTTCAATATAATGTCTCGTAACTTATTGAAGCAGCATTAACTAACTTAAATCACTTTAATAATTTCTTTTAATCCAATGTTGTTAAAGCTCGACAAACAAAATAAAACACTCAACAAATCGTTTTGTACAGTTTACGTTAATAAGTTCAATTACGAACAAAACAATCCTAAACGGTATGTGTGTGTGGGCGATCGTTCACTGCGTACACTTAAATTTTAGGAAAGGGGTTCTTTAATTATATCTCGTTACTAACGAAAATTCAATAGTCCTCAGGTTCGCACTACAATAAAACACGAACCAAATTTCTATCATAAACGCACTCGAAGATGCCGTTCTTCTCCACTAAACTAAATAAATGCGCGAACCCGGTTGAAATGTTACTTCACAAAAAAAATCCCAAACTTGGTTATAATCGACTATTCTTTCAAGTCCTCAACACTACTCCCTTAACTTTCACTAGGAGCTCGCACAATGATGACACCCCAATTCCGATAATTGGACGACTTCCCCAACACGCACAACTTTACGCTTCAAAAGCTTAAGACTGAGTCTCTCTCATTCAAAATTACTTTCTCGCCATATTAAAAAACGTTCCCCTCCATACAGATTCATTCAAACACACCAATCAACTATTTTAATTTTACAATTCCTACCCCTCTAAATTTACGATGCTATCTCGACTTCAGGCGAAGAAACTGCAATGTTTGCATTTTCCTTCGACACGATACAAAAATGTTATTGCAAAGGTACAACCAATCGCCTATCCATATTACTCACACGGATGAAAACCAACATTCTGACTCTACAACTGCTCCTCTCCACGAATGCGACAGTACGGCACCAATGCGATACCAACGCTTCTTTATACTGAAACTAGGTAACAAAACTAAACGAATTTATCTCAATAAAACTTTACATATGATTCGGGCAATAAACTGAAGAGTGTACTTAAAATTCCAAAAAAACTACACTGACCTTTCTTAATGAAAATTACGTAACTACACCAGAAAAAAAAACGAAATTCCTTAATACACTTTGCACATTCCTAAAATTCCTTTACTTACAGCGTGACCCATTCCAGCGAAACATTCATTATCTAGAGTAAGCTCTCAAACAAACAAACAAAAATATACATACGGAATCTAACTAAGTGAATAAAATTACCCAATGCGTATGCAGGGTGTTCAAAATACCCTGACAAAACATAAGAATCTTAAACAACATCTAACAAATAAATAAGGGCTTTATGAAAATGTAAATTCACCATTGTCACACATAATAAAATACTTATCTTTTTTGGGTTTTTTAATGGTATGTTAAATTATACAATCTAAACGTTTCGATAACACTTACAGCTATCTTCTTCAGTAGTAATATCTATTAAAATTGTTAGAGATGTTGAAATAATTTTGTCAACGTTGAAAAATTGAAACATAAACATCAGCCTGCTATTAATATAACAGTTTGAGAAACGTGTAAAGCCAACTATAGAATTAAATTTTAGTAAAGGATAACTAGGTCATTAAAAATATTGTTAAACTGTCTTAAAGATGACAAATCACACCCTCTAACGGTCAAAGGCTAACAATGAAAAATGCCAGCCAAAAAACATTTTACAAAATTTAATCAAGGTATGGTGTAAGTGTAAAGTTGTGAAAAAATTCAATTGAAGTTGATAGAAGCAGTCACAAATATAAATATGACGTCAATTAAAATAATCCAGTTAAATCTAACAAAGAGATGTTTTGCAACATTAAGGACGGCTCGGAGTCCTTGACAGACTTCAAACAGAAACCAATTGTTTTTGTTAAAAATAAGTACACAAAAATTTTTAAATACAGGTTACGTTATTCGTTAAAGATAAAAACTCAGCTAACAAGAAAGAAGAAGAAGGTCACACTAAGAAAAATTTATTTTGGAAAATAATTTGAAAACAACAATTATTTCTTCAACAACTAACCCCATCCATTGCTTTTCTGACGATAGCACTCTTCACTGTAGTTCATCTCAGTCTACTCATAGTGATAATCCACCTTCTATGTCAAATCAAGAAATTAAAGCTGAAATGGCAAATTCAATCAACAAAGACATTCAACGTATTCTCGAATGGGGAAGCAATAATCTAGTTAAATTCAATGCTAACAAAACTCAGTGTTGCCTTATGTCCGCCAAAAAAGATCGATCATTTCCTGTTGTAAGTATGAATGGCTCAGTTCTTAAGTTTTCAGACTCTATTACTCTGTTGGGTATGACTGTATCTTCAAATCTCTCATGGGTTGACCATCTTCTGTCAGCTACCAAAACAGCTGCTCGTAAAATAGGCTTTTTGTACAGATCTAAGCAGTACTTTACCTCTCGACAACTCCTTCTGCTGTATAAGGCCCAAATTCGGCCTCATCTGGAATATAATTCTCACCTTTGGGTTAGTGCTCCCCAATACGCTCTCGATATCGTTGATCGTATTCAAAAGAGAGCGATTAGGCTTATAAATGACCCGTCCTTAACTTCTCACATACAGTTCCTTGAGCATAGAAGGGTGCTTTCCGTCCTTTCTTTGTATTATCGTTATTACAACGGCTATTGTGCTGGTGAATTACATTCTTTGATACCATCTCGGGCTATCTTTGCGAGAAAAACTCGGTTCGCTCATTCACATCACCAGTATGCAGTACAAATCTCCACTTGTCATACCAAACGGGCGCAATCCACATTTTTCTACACGGCTTCTAAACTCTGGAATGATCTCCCTAGTTCCTGTTTTCCTCTCACTTATGATATGAGAAAATTTAAGGTAGCTGTTCATAGGCATCTATTGGCAATTCATTATCCCTCTATCCATCCTCCTAAGTGTTCCTGAGTGCTTTAGCCCGATAGGCCTTATTTAGCCTGTTCAGGTCCACAATCATAAAAAAACTTGGGGATCCTGAAGGACCCCGCGTCATACTTTAAGGGTTTAGCTTGTTTTCATTTTTCCTTGAGCTGCTTAGATTTTGTCATAAATTCCGGGTCGGCAAAAGGGTGTTTGTTAGGAGCTGTTTTTGATTTTTATCAAATACTTCTGAAAACAGCTGTTTATTTCTAAGATATAAAAATACCAATATGTAGACCCTAATTATTCAGACTAATTATGTTCTATGCAATCTTTTGATACGATGCACCCATAATTTAGCGGCAAAAAATCCTAAACCAGAATTTAGAATTTTCAATATCTGAATAATGACTAATTTTATAAGAATATGAGCAGACATATTGAATATCACATAACTTTTCTTTATAAAGTTCTTTAAGATAATAAATAAGTGTAAAGTAAATAAATATGATCGAAAATACTTAAACTGTATTATTGATATTTTTATAGAAGTGCACGGCTTTTTGAAAACTTTAAGTTAGTATCCAGATGCCTATTAACCTCTGTCTGACATGAAGTTGTCAACGTCTCTTTGATAGATTATTGTTTGTTTTACAATGTTGCCTATTGTCGTAATAAACTTATTGCAAAAAAGGTTACATAGGTATCCTAAAAGAACTTTTATTAAGATTATTTCATTTCTTTTAATTTCTATTTTGTAGTTTGGAAGGCAGTGTGTTGTTCCAAATAGGTAATAATGTAATGTAATGTCAGATAGACGTTAACATACATATAGGTAGATGTCAACTTTCATTGCAAAGCTTTTGTAAAATACTGATAATACAAGCTAATCATTTGTAATCTTGTTTATGTAGCTTTTGGACTTAGCTTGCTTTATATTAAGAAACTTTATAACGGCAAGTTATGTAAAATTGCATTTCCTTTAAAAAATATGTCTACATGTTATCTAACCGTTATTCAGATATTGAAAAAAATTTGGCTAACACTTAAACTCTATCTTAGGATTTTTACCGCTAATTACTCGTCGCATCAAGAAATTGCGTAAAACATAATTAATTAATGTATCTATATGATGGTATTTTTATATCTTTGAAATATACACATGTTTCAGAAATATTTGATGAAAACCGAAAACTGCTTATAATAAACCCTCTTCTCCGCCGCTTAAGTTCTCCCAAAACTATTCTGCTGCAAGATAAGTTAAAAAAATTTAAATACAAAATTTTAAGTACGTATGTGTTGTCGTTCTGGAGATATTGTGGATACTAACATACATCCACACACAACACACTCATCCACACACACACGCACACGCGTACGGACACTCGCACGCACATACATCATGCCGATCTAGGCGAAACTTGCCAAACCTTGTAAAATCAGCTAATAATTCGATTGAGCGTTAGTGAAAATAAAGTCGATTGCATAACTTTGTACATCTACATATGTATACGTAGGTTGGAAGGTAATGATAGAGAAGGACTTAACCAATTTTGTGTGATATATCAGTTATAGGTTATGTTAAAGGCTTGTTGCTGCGAAGAATTACATTTTCGTCATTTTGTTGAGCGTATTTAAGACTGTTACACTTATGCAGTATTATGTTACGAGTCCGAAAATAATTGTTCATAAATGGTATTGACCTAATGGGTGTAGCTGTACACTGAACGGATAGCTGTTTACTTCAAACTGGTAGCTGTTTTCCTAGAACTGATAGTTCTTTCCTAAAACAGATGGCAGTTTCTCCAAATCAGGTAACTATTTCTCAGAAACAGATGGCTGTTTCCTAAGAACGGGTATACGTTCCTCAGAACCATATAGCTGTTTCCTAAGCGAGGGCAGCTTGTTATGGCATAAAGTGGTAGTAAAAAAGAGCAACGGATGAATGGAGAAGGGTGCTCAGTGGTTGGAGTGAGTGTGTTATTGATCTAATTTTGTGTACTTTAGGATAGCTTGTCATACGTAAGTCATGATAGGGGTTGACATAAACCAGAAAGGGCGTCAGAGCATTTGGAATTATCACAATCGGGGTTGAAATGCCTAATTACGCAGATTGACAGCTCGTCTAAATACTCAAATAACTCGCTGACCTGTTATCGTAACTACAGTTGGGTTCTGGGACCTGCAGAAGTTGCGTTGCACCTAAAAGGCTACAAAATTTCTGTTTGCACAGAACTGTGATGTATTATCGTGCTTCAACCACTTCTATCGCTGAGGAGTGTCCTAACCACTACATCCGTTGCCTCAACTGTGTCGAAAGTCGCGGATCCACTTCTTGTAAATCTTCCGATAACCCAAAGTGTAACAACTGCGGGGAAGCACCCATTACTACTCCTTTAAGTTCCGAAACCGACGTGATCCTCCTAGTTCCCCATCGAAGATGGCAATCCTTGACTCCATCCTGTCTTCCGAAGAGTCCAACTCGGAAGACACCGCACACCTTAAACCCATCCCTGACACAGAGCTTCTTTGCATTAAACACTTCCTCCATGCCGTGGTGTCTTTTTCTAATATTTCAACTCGCCCGGCCCCAACACCCTATCCGATGACTTTTTAATTTACGCCTTCAGCTTTCCAAATGCTGTCATCCTAGGTGATTTCAATTCCCACCACATCCAATTTGGTGCCTTCGCAAGCAACGGCAGCGGTAATAGGCTATCATCAGCTCTGTTTCAGTTGCCGCTTTTGAGAGTCACTAACATACAGCCTATATATTCGATCATCTAGGTGCCTAAATAGTAGACTACATCATAGTTTCTGAACAATAGCTCACTATTTCGATGCTTTATAGACACCATGATCGCTTCAGATCATCTACCACTGCTGGTCAAAGCTTCATTTTGTCCAGCTCCCCAGCACCTCCTCAGAACACAGTGATTAAAGATTTTTTGAAAGCAGACTGGAATATGTTCTCCGAACACGTCTCCAACAACCCTTCAACACCCAATCTTCAAACGATCCAAGATTTCGAGGCAGCCACTAGAACTGGATCAAAGAGAAAAGACGAATCTATTGTCAATTATTGTGATCTAGGGATCCGGATCTCAAGACCGAATACAATCGCCCTAACGCCTTAAATAGGAGTGAGCAAACAAACACGCCGAAGGCGCCTGGACCAAAGCCACCTCTCAGTTAGATTACAGAAATGGAACACTTTTCTGTAAACAGTTCCATAGACTGACCAGAAGGAAAGTAAACCCTAAATCCCACCTAACCGACTTTCAGGGTAATATAATCTGCTCTGACCGAGGAAAGGCCGATTTCTTCGGTCTCCACTTCCACTTCATTTTCCGATACTCAGATGATCCCAGTTCGACAACCGGTTCAACGTTCTCCTTGAGAATCGCCTTGAAGAATTCCGCAAACCAAACCTTCCCGAAATCCAACTCGATAATGAGAATCCTTTCTTTGCCTCCATCACGCCCGACCTGGTCAACTCGTGCTTCAAAGAGGGAACATTCATCCCCAGGTCATGACGGTCTTAATCGCAGAATTCTCCGGCACATAACTGACCCCCGATTACTCTCTTACATTTACAATAAATGCCTAATCCTATTCCACTTCCCGACGGATTGGAAGTCGGCCTCCACCGTCATGATACCCAAACCCCACTCCGACCTAACCACACCCTCGTTCAACGGACCCATATCTCTCCTGAGTTGTCTCGGAAGATGCCTCGAACAGATTCTGGCCAAGCGACTCAGAGACCACTTAGAACTCGCCAATTCGGCTTTCGTCCCAACCGAACGTGTCACGATCCCTTGTGGAAGTTGCTTACAGGGAAAACCAGGGCATTCAATCACAAGTGATGCAACCTGGCTGTGTTTCTGGATATTACGTAAGCATTCGACAGGGCCTACATGCCGGTGTCCTATACAAGATCCGCAATCTTAACATACCCGACCCCTTTTCCAAACTCCTGCTCTCGTACCTAACCAATCGGTCAGTTCGGGTCAAAGTAGCAAATACCTTCTCGGATCCTGTTCAACCTACAGAGGGCGTACCTCAAGGTTCGGGATGAGCCCCGATCCTTTACACCTAAACCTTCGCATCCTTACATTCCCGAAGTAACACAACCCGGAGTAGTCCTAAGGCAGTTTGCCGATGACTGCCTTGTGGGCGGTTAATCGGAACAGCGGAACGGTCTCCCGCCTTATATCTAAAACCCTCCGGAACTTCTTCAACTAGGCTAACCGGTGGAGTCCCCGGCAATCCCACCAAAACCCAAACAATCCTCTTCCGACATCCTAATTGCACCGAAGACAAGCTGGCCGATCGGAATCTTTCCCTCTCACTAAACCAAGAATTTCTTGGTTTAGTGAGACGGAAACATTCCGATCGGCTAGTCGCGAAGTCACCTAACTAGGAATACTCTTCAATAAAACCGTTAATTGGCTTCCCGATGTACAAAAACACTTAGCAGAATAAGATACCGAGAAAACCTATTGGGCGCCCTCCGGGGTAGAATCAGATGTTGTCACCCCAAAACACTGCAACACACCTACAAAATATACATCCGCCCTATTATGAATTTCCGAGCAACCATATACACCAATTTAAACCCCAATCACCTTCCCTCTATCATTTCCTGTGAACGCCGAATACTCAGACGCATACACAGATTACGCCTCAGGTATCCTAGCGACATCACAATACCACAAGCAAATATACCACACATCACACACAGAATACAAACACTACAGAAATCTTTGTACATAAAAGAATCTTTAGCGACACAATCCCAACCCGGTAAATTTTTACCACTCCTTATAACTACCGTTTTCCTGATTTCCCAAAAGAAAAACCCAAACGAAAATTCAAACACCCTCCGCGATCCAAACTCAAGTCCTTGACGACCTCTCCGGGGAGATATGAGAATCCCTAGATAATGTTCCATATGCCCTCAGTATCCCCCTGTCTATTCGATGACAACCTAGTATGATACCGGCAAACGAATCGGATTAACCACACTAAGCACGCTACACCCCACTAAACATGCACACTTATACCAATTACCACAAATATTCTATTAAGCCTAAATCTTTTTTTCTTTTTTTACACCAAAAATAACATCCCTTGATTATAAACTATACAATAGCACAAAATATCGCAACAGAAACAAGAAAGGATTGACCAGGGCTGAAGAGGAAAAGGGCTCCCTGATGTTAACTTTTACCCCTAATCAGCACTCCTATGGTTTCTGTTTGGGGGCCTTTTTCAACCCCTAGACGGAATTTTCAACCCTTTGATAGTATTTTCACCCCTAATTAAGGCCCTTTGGCAGTCCACACTCCGTGTTTCGGGGTGTGGGGACAGGTGTGGGGATGGTCACGTGACATTTTCAGCCCTGATTAAAAAGGGGTGTGGATAGTAAATTAACGCCATATTGGAAGTGTTAAGGAGGAGTTAAGACTAGGTATCATTGCGACGTCAGTTATCCATCAAGGGTCTAACCTTGGGGCACCTTTATTTCTTATATTTATAAACGATGTATCGCGTGGACTATCGTGTAATCACTTATTATTTGCCGACGATCTCAAGGTACTTTCTTGTGTTTCTAATGTTACGGATTGTATTTTTTTGCAACGATGATAAATTAAGTACAAAATTGGTGCCTTCAAAATTGTTTAAAGCTAAATATCTCCAAAGGTAAGCTAGTTCCATACTCTAGGAGAATAAAACCAATAATGTATGATTACGTGTGTAGCGGTAGTCTTCTTAATCGTACTTCAACCGTTGTGGACCTAGGTGTCACATTTGATGTTAAACTTAGTTTTATGGCCCATATAAACATATTTGTAGCTCTGCACAAAAAATATTAATATTTCGGTTATAAAATTATTATGCTTTAGCTTTGTTCGTTCAAAATTGGAATACTGTGCGTCTGCGTGGTCTCCTTACTACAATTATCGAAAGCACCACTTGGAATCCATTCAAAGGACATTTTTGAAATATTTGCCATTCAAATGTGATGGTACTCGAACGTATCCTCCACAAGGTTGCAATCATGTAGATCTCGCGCCAAGATTTCATGTGGTCACATTAGACTATCAATCATTTGAACTAATAAAGCACATTTTTATCAACTCGCAATATACTTCGTTTTCTAGCCTTTTCTTTAATTGCATTCCTAACGTAGATTAAGTACCTTTTTCATTTTTGTATTATTGTTTTTTTTTAGTATTAGGTTGGACACTATAATTGATATATTGTTATATTTAATTGTCTGCGCAGTATAACTAAACCTTAAATGTAATTTAACCGCAATTATTACAAATTGTCCTGTAAGTGGGAGTTTTTTCTGTTAGGCAATACTATTATTATTATTATTAGTATGATATTATTATTATTATTATTATTATTATTATTACTATTTAAAAAATTAAAAAATGGCTTCAAATAGATTGTAATTAACATATCATCAAATACCATACATGCACTACAATTAAAGCAATTATAAAATATCAGTTGAACAATGATTGTACGCACTGTTCTTGCGTTGGATAAACTTGTATAATATATTATAGAAAGCTATGTAATTATTTTATTTGTTGTAAAATAGTAAAACTGGCACCAACATGCAAGTCTTATGACTTTGTTGGACCAAAAAATATGTATATATTCCTGAAATAAACAAATTCAAATTATTACTATTATTATTATTGTAAGTCCCTTACGGCTTCTTTAAGGAGGGACTAAAAGTAGACCACACCCATTTCTTCTACCTGATTGGATATACGTGCGACCGCCTCTATGACTTCTGAATCACCCTAAGCCCCACCACCCAGTCTCTGTGCTCTGGTTGGATGATTCATTCTCTGCACTCTGATTGGTTATGGTGGGAATTTTGAAATTGTATTCCTGGAATGGGGCCCAAATGCTGACTTGTAATACAGCTGCGCCCCCAGTAGACATGGTCCCCTTGACTGGAAATATATTCGTGGGCCTTCGCACATTGTCGTGGCCCTTGGGGCGAAATTTAAATTTGTGTTCCAATAAGGGCCCTAATGCTAACTTGTAAGATAAGTATAGGGCTTCGCAACTTGCTCTCTGGGCTGAGCACCCTTGTCGTGATCGGAGATTTGTTCGTGGACCTTTTCTCCCATTGTCGTGATCCCCTTGGTGGGAAATTTAAATTTTTATTCTATTAAAGGGCCTTAATGCTAACTTTCAAGACAGCTATATGGCTTCGCAGCTTACTCTCGGGGATTCGTACATTTGACCTGGCCTCTAGGTGTAAAATCTGAATTTGTATTTAAGTCTCTACAGGTTATAGAGGATTTCGATTTAAAACTTATGAATGGCCTTAGGTTTATAAACAAGCCTGAACGCCTTAAGCCGTTATTAATCTGTTTTTAATTATAATGCCAACTCTTGTAAGACAGGTATAGGTTTTCGATCCATGCTCTCGGGCCGTCGCCCCCTCTTGGCGGAAAATATGAATTTGCATTTAAGTCCCATAAGGTCCTTTTAGAATAGGTCTTCTGAACTTGCTCGTGGACCGTCGCCCCTTGTAGTGGCCTCCTTGACGGGAAATAGAAAATTTGAATTTACTTGTGGCGCTATCTAAGGGTGGACTAATGAATGGTTTCTGTAATAGTGGTGGCTACACCTAGCGGTATATTTTAAAAGTGCATACAGGTCCCTGTAATGGTTATGACGGAACATTTGAAATAAAGGACTCTAGCGCTAGCTATAAGACGCATGCATTTGCTCCATGAACTTAACCCCACTTTTACGCACAACATATTTTGGTTTTAATTATGAGACGTAATGTATCACAGTCCTTTTGTTTTAATTATGAGTCATAATAATAAAACGAAACAAAAATTTTATTAGTCTGCTTGGTTGTGGCGGGTATTTTAATTTTTATTCTAATAAGGGGCTCTAATTCTAACTTGTATGACATGTATAGGTCTTCGCAACTTACTTCGAGTCTTAGCCCCTTGTCCCAAAATTTTAATTTGTTTGTGGCGCCATCTACTTGTGTATCGACTAAAGAGTATTTTCTGTAATAGAAGTGGCTCCACCTAGCGATATATTTTAAACTACACACAGATCACAGTAATGATTATGGGGGAAATTTGAAACAAGATGTCTTAATGCTTATGAGGTACGTATAAGGTGTCTGCATCAGGTTTTGGGGGCTTAACTGTTAAGCACCACTTATTATAGTTTTAATTATGAGCCATAATTAAATTTATAAATAAAAAGGATAAACGGTTTTAATAATTTATTATAAGTAATACTATTTTGAGATTTAAAATTAATGAATGTTTTCTGCAATAGAGGCTGGTGTTATTGGAAATGGAATAATGATAATTAACATATTTTACATACAAGATCTGCCTTAGCGGAAATACCTCGGCCAAAACGGGCCTTCGATTTATACGCTAAATCGTTATTAATCTTTAACTTATCGATTGCAAAAATCAGCTTACAATTCAAAAATATTGGTTTGCTTAACAGGCAAAAAGGGCCCTAGATTTATAAACAAGCTTAAACGCACTATTTCGTTTTGAAAACGGGCAAATACCGCGGGGGTAAATAAACAAGCTGACAACCTTGATAATACACATGCGTTTGAAACTAACGCCGATTTCATTTCGTAAGGCAGCTATAAGACTATTTTATTTTATCCACGCTCATCATTATCATTAGACATCAATAATAACTCCCAAATTAACACACTATTGCCGAGTTTTGCATACAGTTATAAAAATAAGTTTACAGTTAAATCAATAAAAATTTCTATACAACAACAAATATAACCAAACTTGAAATCAGATCTCTAGCAATTAAATAAACTAAATAAAATAAGGGGTAAGGGTTAAAGCAAAAAACGAGCACTTACTACGGTTGCTGTCGATATTCGTATTAGAAGAACGCCTCGACAGGGTTAACAGCTGCTTACAGTCACAACACGTTCACTTTAGGCGTCTTGCTTATAACTGATTAACAAGAAGTCCCTAGAGTCATCCAGCAATCATTAATATAAAGTAATTATCTTCTTGATTTCCCCAGTTACGTAACCACAATAACAACCTTTAACTATTCTAGCACATCTAATGTATTTGGAAAAAATGATAGTCCTACTTTATGAAAGTTAAATGAATTCTGGTTATATGATGTTCACATTCTTTACGCGTGACCATAAATCCCTTCAATTAGATTACACTTGTTTTCAAAATCAGATTTGCTTGTTTCTGACGTCATCTAGTGGTGTATTTTTAAAATGGTGCATGTTTTCTGTAATGGAAGTTGATCGCGGTGATATGTAACCTATTTAATTATTTAATTATATACCAAAAATAAATATTAATTCATAAATTTAAAATCTCCATTCATTAGTCTTGGGGATACTTTTAAATTTCCCGCCACGTAACGTTGATTTAAGTTGGTACTTCGATCCGTTTTTCGTCGTGGTCTACCATTTTGTACATTAATTGTACGTTTTCTAGGTGTAATTATTTTATTAAGTCTAACTAAAGTTATTTTAGCACATCCTGTTAAGAGTCATTCTTACATTTTACTCGTACTGAACTCAAATAGTCCAAATTCGTCACATGTTTTAGTAAATACACATCATTCATTATTTTTATTAATAGTTTTAGTCCCGATGCAGAAATAAAATTATTTCGAAACATACTATACTAATGCAGTTTTAAATTATTTTAAATTATCAGTCCGTTTTACAACATACACCCAAAGTCTTCTCTCTTCCCCTCCTCTCGCGCTCACCATTCCCCTCTCGAGCGCGCTCTCTCTCTCTCTCTCGCTCCCCCCCCTCTCAGTCTCTCTCTCTCTCTCTGATTCCTTTAATTGGACGAAAAAACTAAATAATTCAAACTAAGCTTATTATCTTCTTCAAATACAGTACTTCAATACAATCTTCTACAAAAATTGCAACATTTACAATGGTTTCAATACATTTACTGAGCATTACACCTCACAGCAATATTCAATTAATTCATCTATAATAACTCTCATTTCTATTTATTATTTATACGTAGGTACTTATACATTAACTTCATTATAGCTAAATTAATTTTACTGATTAAATTTAGAAAAAAATTATATATATATATATATATATATATATATATATATATACAGGGTGTTTCATTAAGGCTGGCCACCGGCCATATTTCAGAAACTAGTGGACATAAAAAGTGGAGAAAAAAAATTCATTATAAAAGTCGCCACGAGAAAATCCTGGAAATTATTTTTAAGTTCCGTAATTCATCGCAAGGGGGCGCAATTGAAAATTAAAAAATAAAATTATAAATTTCTCCGAAAATTCCCACATTAAGGCATACCTTTGGTAACATCGTTAGAAAGATTACACAATTCTGCATCATTTTGGTCTAAGGCTCATTGGCGTACCGACCTTAATAAGAGTGGGGGAAGCTATTGAATGTGTAATCATTTAAATCGCTGCTATTTTTAAACGACTTATCCGATTGTAGTAAACCTAAGCTTGTTTAGAAGAAAAAGGTAAGTACTTTTAACTGTCGCATCCATTGGTACGCGATAGCTCATAATAAAATTGTTAGAGGGCGCAATTTGTAATAATACCAGTATTTTTGATTTTATTCAGAAAAATTAAATCATACGGTATAATTATGACATCATAAGCGGAAAGTAGCTTAAATTTGTAACAAAAAACGTAAATAACGCAATTTGATATCTTTATTTGTTCCAGAGTTATGGGGAAAAGAAGACTTTTTAACCGTTTAATTTAATAATTGATTGTTGCTATGGTTTCTTAAGGTGTATAGGTTGGATTAGTAATGAGGAATCTGCATTTATCATAGTCTGTGATTGATTTTTGTTTAAGAAACTTTTCAATAGAATGGTACAAAATCATGAACAACTGTTAAAAAACTAGTGAAAATCTATAAATGTTCAAATTGACGGCCGTTTTGTAAAATACAACTATTAATTCTTCTTCTTGTACTGGAAACAGCTGTTTCGATTTCGTCGCGTGTTTCTTCAAGAAGCTTGAAAACCAGTCGGGACCTGCCATAGATGTATCACTACAGGAACGCGGCATTTGTTTTTTAAGAGCTTTAGCATAATCATATGCAAGTCTCCCCACTTTAATTCGGAGTGAGCCTAAAATATATATCTGAAGCTTTTTTTAGATATTCTTCTAATTGGAGCTCTTCGGCCTCATTAAATACTTGTCTAGGTTTCTTGTAGCCCATAAGAATACTGGCAATTCCTGAAGCAAGTTCTTCATTGGTAATTTTTTTGTAAAATCTTGCCAGAGTTCTATAGTGAACATTAAAATCTTCAGCAGCTTTTCTAATAGCAATTGAGTGGTCACTGTTTCTTACTGCTTCAGCTGCTCTAAGCAAAACATCTCCAGGTGGCGTTTGCCTATCTGTTTTTCGTTTATAATTCCGAACCATCTAAAGAGAAATAAACTTTAAGTGACCTTACATTATCATTATTTATGTAATTTTTCATTTAATACAGTATGCAAACAAGGTATAATAATTTAGAAGCTATAAAATGGATCTGACATGTCGCAATTTCTACTAATGCTTAACAATTGTATAAGTTCACGTGATTTTATGCAAGCGGGGCTTGTTGTCACAATTGACAACTAGCCCCGTGAATTTTTGTATACAGACAAGAAAGCTTGAATATTTTGTCGTAACATTACAGCTTATCAACCCCACAAAAAGTAGATCATATAAATCTTACTCTTAATTCAGCAGCAAACTTCACAAAACATAAAACTTCCAAGCAACAAAAATTACTTTACACACCTGCACACTTTTACTAACTGACGCAATAAGATGCAGCGGGGAGGTTTGAAGTTTTCTAGAATGACCGTTAGGAAGTGGTCGGTAGATGGCACAAAGCTTCATTTCTGGTAATATATTTAGTATTCATATTGTGACAATATGCTCCGGTGACAACTAGCTCCGGTCTCCCCTACCTTTTTTGTGCATTATGAAGCAAAATTTTATTAAGAAAATCTGTTCAGAATCGAAAAATAAAAATAACTGCTTTAAAATAATCGGCACAATTTTACAAAACCGTTATTTTTATTTATTAAAACTACCATCTGGAAATCTATGCATGCAACATTTCAAACAATACTGATTGTCATGTTATAGTCAATTTTCAATAATACGTATTTCAAAGTGTCATTATCTTACAATGATAACTCTTCAATAAATAATTTGCCTTGTATAATGCTATGGTATTGTGGACGTTTCGTACAAGGCTGTAATTTAACTATTCAATAAAAAATATCCAGATGTACACATTACGGTTAATGGAATAAAAAGATTAATAAAGAAATTCGATGAGATTATACCAAACAGATATGAACCACAATTTTTAATATCTTAAACAAGCAGTAATTAATGCCGTAAATCAAATCATCCATGACATGCTAAGAAATTTATACCAAAAATTTCGAATTAGAGTGGAGAGATGTTTTGAACTGTCATTGAATTGATAATTACAATAATAAACAATTTGAATACGAAGAAAAACAAAAATCCACTACTAAATTTCATAATAATGACAATCAGTATTGTTTGTAAACAAACGACAATGTATTGTTTAAAATGGTGTATGCATAGATTCCTAGACCTAATCGATGCTAGTTGTCTTAATCCTTTTTATCACAATACACAAACAACCATTGTCAAAAGAATTTGTTTTATTAGTTGTAGTGATAAAAATAAATAAGTAGATCAAATTCGTAAAAATAATTAAATAAATATAAAATTAAATAAACAAATAACTAACTCAAACTCGGAAATCTAAATTAAGAATAATAAATAATGTGATCGCAAATAAATAACTGTAAGTAGCACGAGAACCAAGAATCGCGTAGAGAACAATCTAAATGAAACATGATGTGATTGAAAATTATGTAAATAAAAAAAAAGAAATGTATGTATGATATATAAATATATAAATATATATATATATATATATATATATATATATATATATATATATATATATATATAATATATATATATATATATATATATATATATATATATAAGAAATTTTATCGGAATGGAATAGTCTTTTGACAATAGTTCGAAATGTATTAGGGTTCCTTATACCTTACTTCAGTACTTTTCGAGAAATTAGTGCATGTGTTACATTTTTAGAAATTACGCCATTGACTCATGTCGATCAGTTAGAATTCTTTGATTTATAAACATTTCTGTCATATTGACGTGTTATATATATATATATATATATATATATATATATATATATATATATATATATATATATATATATATATATATATATATATAATACGACAGTGTTTATAACTATTGATGATTTTTTCATTACAATGAAATATTTAGTGCAAGAAAGAGTGGATATGGTGTTGACCATAGGAGAATGCCATGAAAATTGTCTTTTCGCTTCCAGGGTTTATGCCAATAAGTACCCTGTTCCCAACCACCCTGATACGAGAGCTTTTGAAAGGCTTTTACAAACATTTCGAGCCACAGGTAACACTGCCTATCCAAAACCTAATAAAAGTAAACCGGTATCTGGCAATGAAGATAGTGAGTTTTTAGTATTAGGATCTATCGCTGAAAATTCCCACACTAGTACTAGACTAATTGCTAGACAAACTGATTTAAGTAGAGGAAGTGTGAGAAGAGTTCTCAAAAAACACAAATTTCATCCTTATCACATAGAAATTCATCAAAATTTGTATGGCAATGACTTTCAACAACGAATAGATTTCTGTTTGTGGGCAATTGAAAAAATAGGGGATCAACAAGATTTTTTAAATTTCGTTTTGTTTACTGATGAATCAACATTTCATAACAACGGTTTGGTAAATAGACATAATTTTCACTATTATGATACCGAGAATAGGCATGCTTTTAATACTGTTGACCGCCAAAATCGTTGGAGCATAAACGTATGGGCAGGAATTATTGGAGATCAGGTAAATGGTAGAAAATTTTTGAGATTTTTAAAGCGAGACTTTTGGACACTTCTCGAAAACGTTCCGTTGAACTTTAGAGGGAATATGTGACTACAATTAAATGGGGCACCGGCACACTTTGATCGTAGAGTTAGACATTATTTAACTAGGAAATTTGTTAATAAATGGATTGGAAGGAAAGGACCATGTCATTGGCCACCAAGATCGCCTTGTCTAAAAACATAGTTTACAATATTCCTGCTACTACTGCAGACAATATGAAAGAGAGAATTAGAAATGCGGTGGACACAATTACTCCAGATATGTTAAGAAAAGTCAGACAAAATTTGGAAGAAAGAATTAGACTATGCATTCAAGAAGACGGTCATCAGTTTGAACATTTACTGTAGTGACGAATCCAGCAGTAGGCTCTCGGTGCATAATGTAAAACGGTCTTTTTCAAGACCAGCAACCGTATAAGCTTGATAACCTTAATAAACAAAAAACCGTTTAACACATTTGTAACCTTTGTAAATCACAGAATTCTAACTGATCGACATGAGTTAATGGCGTAATTTCTAAAAATGTGACAAATACACTAATTTTATTAAATTCTACTGTTGCATTTATAGGTCTCCTAATGACAGCAACTTTCAAGACTTCTTCGATTACCTTAGTACGAAAGTTGACTATCTCCTGTTTCAGTTTCCATCTTGCGATATCTCATTTGTAAGCGATTTCAATGTTCATAACTCTAATTGGCTTCAATTTTCATCTACTACAAATCCCGCTGGTCATAGTGCAGAAACATTTGCTATTTCATGTGATCTCACACAAATGATTTCTGAACCCACAAGAATCCCTGATAACCCTAACCATACTCCACATCTTCTAGATCTCTTTCTTACATCAAACCCTCTTGTTTATAAAACTTCCGTTCTTTCGCCTTTAGGTCTTTCCGACCATTGTCTAATACAAATCATTTCTACTGTACCTAATTCCACTGTTGTTCGCAAAACCGATAGAACCTTGTGGTGTTTTAAGTCAGCTCGATGGAGTGATTTACGGGATTTCTTTGCAACCTTTCCATGGCGTGAATATTGTTTTAAGTCGTCCTCTTCTTCGGACATCGCTCTTTCAGTATCTGAAGTCATCCTCATGGGAATGGAGTTATACATTCCGAAAAACAGTACCGTGTAGGTCATTCACGTTCCCAACCCTGGTTCAATAAGGCTTGTTCTGATGCAATATCTTTAAAAATAAATGTTACATTAAATGGAGATCTAATAAATCGGTTGACAGTCATGTAGAATACGTTGGTGCTAGAAATATCTGCAAAAGTGTCATCACTAAAACTAAAAAGTTGTTCGAACAACGAAAATGCAATGAACTAGCTACATCTCCTTTAGGCAGTCGTAAATTTTGGTCTTTAGCAAAAGCCATTAGTAAAAACTTTCGAACATCTCCATTTCCCCCCCTGACATCTATTAACGGATCGGTAGTTGCTGATTCTGTAGACAAAGCCAACGTTTTTGTGGATTTGTTTGCATCAAACTCGTGTCTCAATGATTCTGGAAAAGATGTGCCCCTAGTCAACTCTTCTTCATACGTCATGAAACCAATTCATTTTCGGTACAAGCTTTTGGAATCGATCATCAGTAGGCTTGATCTCAATAAGGCGACTGGCCCAGACGGTATCCCAGCTATTGTCTTAAAGAAATGTTCCCCGAACTAGTACCAGTCCTATCTAAGCTCTATACGATCTCTATATCTTCTGGGAATTCCTTCATCATGGAAGTTAGCAAATGTTCAACCTATTCCCAAAAAAGGTGATAAGACCGATCCCTCAAATTACAGACCAATTGCCATCACTTCCATTTTGTCTAAAATCATGGAAAAAGCCATCAATCAGCAACTGCTCACGTTTCTTGAAACTAACAAACTCCTTAGTGACCATCAATATGGGTTTAGGCAAAGTCGTTCAACAGGCGATCTTCTTTCATATGTGACCCAAGTTTGGAACAATACAGTAGAGCAGTCCGGTGAAACAGTTGTAGTCGCTTTAGATATCTCAAAGGCATTTGACCAAGTTTGGCATAAGTGTTTACTTGCCAAACTCACCTCGTTTGGCTTAAATAATGCGCTCATCAACTGGGTTTCTAGTTTCCTTGATAAAAGACGAATACGTGTCGTAGTTGATGGCTTTTTTTCAAAAGAAGTTAGCATTAACGCGGGCGTACCACAGGGATCCGTTATAGCGCCTACACTTTTCTGCTGTACATAAACGACCTTATTTCTTCAACAACTAACCCCATCCATTGCTTTGCTGACGATAGCACTCTTCACTGTAGTTCATCTCAGTCTACTCATAGTGATAATCCACCTTCTATGTCAAATCAAGAAACTAAAGCTGAAATGGCAAATTCAATCAACAAAGACATTCAACGTATTCTCGAATGGGGAAGCAATAATCTAGTTAAATTTAATGCTAACAAAACTCAGTGTTGCCTTATGTCCGCCAAAAAAGATCGATCATTTCCTGTTGTAAGTATGAATGGCTCAGTTCTTAAGTTTTCAGACTCTATTACTCTGTTGGGTATGACTGTATCTTCAAATCTCTCATGGGTTGACCATCTTCTGTCAGCTACCAAAACAGCTGCTCGTAAAATAGGCTTTGTGTACAGATCTAAGCAGTACTTTACCTCTCGACAACTCCTTTTGCTGTATAAGGCCCAAATTAGGCCTCATCTGGAATATAATTCTCACCTTTGGGTTAGTGCTCCCCAATACGCTCTCGATATCGTTGATCGTATTCAAAAGAGAGCGATTAGGCTTATAAATGACCCGTCTTTAACTTCTCACATACAGTCCCTTGAGCATAGAAGGTTGGTTTCAGTTCTTTCTTTGTATTATCGTTATTACAACGGCTATTGTGCTGGTGAATTACATTCTTTGATACCATCTCCGGCTATCTTTGCGAGAAACACTCGGTTCGCTCAATCACATCATCAGTATGCAGTACAAATCTCCACTTGTCGTACCAAACGGGCGCAATCCACATTTTTCTACACGGCTTCTAAACTCTGGAATGATCTCCCTAGTTCCTGTTTTCCTCTCACTTATGATATGAGAAAATTTAAGGTAGCTGTTCATAGGCATCTATTGGCAATTCATTATCCCTCTATCCATCCTCCTAAGTGTTCCTGAGTGCTTTAGCACGATAGGCCTTATTTAGCCTGTTCAGGTCCACAATCATAAAAAAAAAAAAAAAATTTCTCGAAAAGTATTGAAGTTAGGTATAGGGAACCCTAATACAGATCGAACTATTGTCAAAAGACTATTCCATTCCGATCAAAATTTCTTGGGCGTTGTATTTAAAATAACAAAGATATTTAACTTTGAAGTTTGTTAACTTTACGCGTTATTCTTTGTATTTTATAAATTATGAATTGAAACAATAAACAACAGAATACGTACTTCCAAATATCCTTATTACGATGACCTAGATTAGATTGTCTCATCTTTTCTGAATCGAAAAATACTTGAATTTTTTGACAACCCTACATTTTCAAAAAATGTTAAATATTTCGGAAACTGTAAGGTTTAGGTATAGGGAACTCTAATGAAAGTCTACCTTATTTTTTCACCTTATTTAAAAAAAAAAATTAAAAAGGAGGGTATTCCATTTAAAATAATATAACTTTGATAAGTAATAAGTTTGTAGATCACCTTATATAAATCAAACTAATTTTAGATTGTAGTCCTAGAAGTCTTACATATTCTCGCCCAAGCAGATTTTGAAAAAAATCAGTCGTTTGGGTGCTAGAGACCGACGTTGTGGTGCGTACATATATATATATATATATATATATATATATATATATATATATATATATATATATATAACTGTACGGTAGCAGGACTATACCGTTAGTGGGGTACCGGTACACGATTTGGCTAGTAACCGACCTGCCCGCTATGGTACTTACTCAAGAGAACAATGCAATTGTCTCGGGTCGACCTGGCTACAACGGGCGGTCAGTTGAGACTGAAGTGCATAGTGCAATAGGAGTTGGGGTGATCGTAAGTGAAAGAGCGAAAAGATTAGTTAAACAGTACGGATAATGTGGATTAGAATGAAAATGGAGTTTCGAAGAATTTTTCTTGTCGCATGCTATTCACCGGTGAATGGAGAAAGAGACCAAGAGTGTAAGGGAGATATGAACGGATGGGTGGGTCTACAGAGAGAACGTACTGAACGCATTATAGGGTAGTTTGGAAACCAAAGAGTCAATGAAAATGGTGAACACCTGAAGAACATCTGTAGAGAGATGTCTGTTTGTATCTAAAACGTGGTTTAAACATAAAAATGTACATATTTGTACATGGAAAAGAGGTGAAACTAAAAGTCTGATTGACTTGCTAGTGTGTAGAGACACAAAAGTAATGCGCGGATCGGAGTGTGGATCTGAACACTTTTTGATTGTGTCGAGATTGTGTTAAGCGCAAATGTAGGTCTGGAGAAGGAAATAAAACGTAGTGTGAACGTTCAGAATCAGGGCAGACAAAGCAGTAGATAATTCTACTAGAATGAAACACACAGATGCTGTGAGTAAAGGGTTGAATGTGAATGAAACAGCATGGAACGTACAAATAAAAGACAGTAACGTTTAAAGTGCATGGATAAGCTTGACATGCTGTGTTGTCAATTGTGCTGTGCTGATAAGTGGAAAAGATACTGTAGGTAGACCGAAAAATGTGCTTGGTGGAATGAATCGGTAAGAAAAGCAGGATGTAAGAAAAGAGATGCGTACATGGCAATGATTGGGAAGGCGACTGTACGAGGTGTACAAATTAAGAAACAAAAAATACTGATTGATAGAGTACGATAAATTACACAAAGTAAGATTTGGGATATCCAGAGTGGCTTCATTCCAGGGAGGGGATGTGTTGATCAGATGGTTGCTCTCCAGCAGGTGATCGAAAAGTGTTTCAGTGTAAAATGGATGCAGTACTGTGCTTTTGTAGATCTGGAGAAAGCATACGACAGAGTAACTAGGGAGAAGATATGGGAAATATTAAATGAATATGGCCTAAATAAAGGACTAACAAACGGAATAAGGGCAGTATACAACGGTAGCCGAGCACGTGTTAGAGTGAGAGGAGGTGTGAGTGAATAGTTTAACATTGAGCAAGGAGTGCGACAAGGTTATGTGATGTCACCATGGGCGTTCAATGTATACATGGATGAATGAATTAGACAAGCATGTAACAATAAAAGTGGTGTAATGGTTGGTGACGTAAATGTACGAGTTCTGGTGGATGCAGGTGACACAGTCTTATTAAGTGACAGTGCGGACGAGTTACAAACTGCTCTGAGGAAGTTTGATATAGTCTCTGAGAGCATGGACCTAAACGTAAACGTGAACAATACTAATATTGTACTGTTCAATCGGGAAGGTGGAAAGGAGAGTAAAGTATTTATTCTGCAAGATGAAATTGTGGAACAAGTCGACGAGTGGGTATATCTGTGTAGAATGTTTACTGCAGATGGTACAATGGATGGCGAGATTGGACGAGGTATCAATGCTGAAAGGAAAGTGATTGGAAGTATGTGGACGATAATGAGAAACGAAAACATGATACTAGCTCGAAACGAGCAATTTATAATGGCATATTCGTCCCGTCAGTACTGTATGGAAGTGAGATATGTGTATGCCAAAAATTGCACGAAATAAAAATAAATGCCGTGGGTAGGAAATTCCTGAAAAGCATATGTGGTAAATCTAGAAGGGATAAGATAAAGAATGAGTGTATAATGACGGAGTGTGGCGAGGAAAAGACGATGATGGATAGATATAAAGGTAGTACATTACGTTGGTTTGGTCAAATTGAGAGAATAAACAATGCAAGATTAACGCAGTAAATCTATGTGGGTGAGGTTAGATGTAAGACCGGACTGCTAGGTCGCGTAAAACTTGGCTTAATGTAGTAGAATGTATGACAAAGAAAGTTAAAGGGTTTTAAAAATAAAACAATGTATGAATCTTGCGGAAGCTCGGGAGGTATGTAGAGGTAGAAAAGCATAGAGAAAGGTTTCGAATAAAAAATAAATAAGAGTTAGGGATTGTGCCCATGATTTTAAAATTTTGCGGTCATTATTATTTTTCGATTTTGAACAGCTTTTCTTAATAACATTTTGCTGTATGATACACAAGAAAGGTATTTTACCTGCAAAGAAAATAGGTTTTGGTCCACCACCATTAAAAAAATTAAAAATATTATGAAAACTCATTTCCAATGAAGCAGGGCTGAATCTGAAGAAAATGTTTTGAAGTTCAAAAATTTTTGGTCATTTACACCTATAATGAACTCAATCCGTGGACTCAGAGTATATTTGTTGGATACACTCACATGCACACGCATACACGCAGCCGATCTCGGCCAAACCTTGTCAAAAGCCATAGACGATTTAGCGACAGTGAAGAAAATGTGGATATCATTACCTGTACTTGCACATTATGTATACAGTGTCCACGGATTGAGTTCATTATCGCTGTAAATGACCAAAACTTTTGGAATTTCTAAACGATTTGTTCAGTTTCGGTCGTGCTGCATTGGAAACGAATTTTCATCACCTTTTAAATTTTTTAAATTCATAGCCTTAGTGGTGGAGCAAAAACTATTCTTTTTTGAAGTAGAGTACCTTTTTTGTGCATTATAAAGCAAAATTTTTCAGAATCGAAAAATAAAAATAACTGCAAAATTTTATAATAATCGGCACAATTTAATGAAACCGTTATTTTTATTTATTAAAACAACTACCATCTGGTAATCTATGCATGCAAAATTTCAAACAGTACTGATTGTCATTTTATAGTCAATTTTCAATAATACATATTTCAAAGTGTCATTATGTTACAATGATAACTCTTCAATAAATAATTTACCTTGTATAATGCTATTGTATTGTGGACGTTTCGTACAAGTATGTAATTTAGCTATTCAATAAAATATATCCAGATGTACACATTACCGTTAATGGAATAAAAAGATTAATAAAGAAATTCGATGAGATGGAATCAAAAAGAAAACGAAAAAGGCATACCGTGAAGACAACGATGCTGTATGATGCACAAGAAAGGTATTTTATCTGCAAAGAAAATAGTTTTTGGTCCACCACCATTAAAAAAATTAAAAATATTATGAAAATTCATTTCCAATGAAGCAGGGCTGAATCTGAGAAAAATGTTTTGAAATTCCAAAATTTTTGGTCATTTACACCTATAATGAACTCAATCCGTGGACACAGGGTATATTGGTTGGAAGGTAAAAATTAAAGTTTTTTGTTTGTTCGTCTTTTCATCCTTTCATCGATTGCGATGAAACTTTGGCTAGTTGTTGAGTGTACGGCTGTTAGGGTTATTGCGTTACCAACTGCTTTGTCTGAAAAAAAGTGGGGGAGGGGGTTAGCGACAAAATCTAAAAGTTTTGGGTATGGGAACTGTTTTTGCGTAATAAATATTTTTACTCATGAAGAGGCGTAGTAAAGCGCGCCGGTATGGCTAGTATAAAACAAAAGTTCATCACAGTGTATTACGTTTTTTAGACAAATACACTTCAAGTATACTTAAAAACAAGCAAAGAAGTGATGTACATGTTCATAGTGCTAAAAGACACGCCTTTTAGTATATCTACAAATACGCTTTGAAAAAATAAATTGAGTGTCAATATAATGGTCCTTTTGGTAATAATCCTGTTTGAGAGGTTCAGTAAGAAATTGGGCAAGTAGGTAATAAAAGTCGCGCAATGATGCGTTATTCCTTTTTAAAATAGTGCTGAATGCTTTCTACAGGGAACTTATACATAAATGTGAAGACCTACATGAAACCTTATTATTTTAGTTCAAAATTTACTTTAGACCAATAGGAATAAAAGAAAAAGAAAAAAGTAAGCTTTAAATATATCTGAAATATGAAATAAAAAACCTATGTAACAAGAATATAGTGTTATAAAGCGGAAACCGAAATTGCATGTTCCGGAACGGAAACATATGTCGCAGATTTGATGTGTGATTTCTCTATTTACAACACCTCGTCACTCAAAATGGCAAACGCGTATCATATTGTGTTCCAATGCGTAACAGAATAAAACAGAAAAGATATTCGCGTTGTTATTTATTCAATATTAAAAAATTATGCAAATATTTTTGTTCAATTTTCGCAAACGAGATTGTATGTATGCGTATGCATTAACATTCTCTTTTGTTTCTCGAAAAATTTTACCAAGAAATTAAGATTTCCTTTGATAAAAGTAATGTTTAGATCAAATGTTTGTTTGAAGTGTTGACATGTAAATTGAAAGGTACTTATGTAAATACATTGCACAATATTATAAGCAAACGACGTTATTTTTTATTTGTATAAAGTATTTTATGAATATTTGTTTTATTAAAGCTTACTCTTGCTATTTGCTGGTTTAAAATATTCGTATATGTACGTTAGTTAGCGATGTAACTACAGTTGTAACGAATTTTGATCAATAATTTATTAAAGAACAGGTTAAGGAAAACAGTTTTCTCGTATTGTACAGGACAGTTCCTTTGTTAAACACATCGTTTCGTATAGGTAATTATTTTAATATAATACATAAATGTGTCGTATTTACAAAGAAGTCCCATTTTTGTCCCATTTGTTGTTTGAAAGGAATTAATCAAAGTCTAGTAAGTACGAAAAATATTGCGGGACCTTCAGGTAAGACACCATAAGATGAAATTGCAAGTTCTACAGTTTACGAGACTATTATGGCACCTCTGTCGACTTAAATAAATAGCGCTCGATTCGGTATCAGGTCTCGCGCGAAAAGAATTTGCCTACGACGTTGTCTTGTACGGGTATCACGACGCTGATAAAATGTGGCCACCATAAAATCGTGGCATAAAGGTCTCCGCGATAAAACGTCGCGGTCACAAACGTCACTTCCGGAAATGTCAAACTTAAAGGTCGCGGAGCAAAAATATCACCATAATGGTCAAGGCATCTAAAAAGAAATACTTAAAACAACATTTAAAAATGATTTAATTATTGTTACAAGGGATTAACACGTTAGCTGCCATGAGGTACTTGGTGTGTACCTCCCCTAAATGTTAGGTTTGGGCACCGAGGTACATATGATGTGCCACACGTATCTATATCGTTTTATTTTGCGAGGCACAGCGTACGGCTCTCAAATGTCTATACTTCCTATGAAAACTACATATGTACGGAACAGTAGGCAAGTCGCGCAAAAAAGCCCTCGAAAATAATTTTTTTTTTTGCATAATTATGTATTGTGAGTTATGATTTTTTGTATAAAGTCCACACATACTCTTTATTATTGAAACTAATTGAAATTTTATTACATTGGAGGACAACTTATAAAAAAAGTTGATTTACTGAAATAAAAGATTTATTCATGAAAAATATTTACAAATGTAATACGTAATACAAATGGAAACGTGGTCTATAACTAAAGTGATATTATGCTAAATAACGTATATGAGAGTGAAAGAAGCAGTCCACACAATATGGTTTCTTGCAAGTAGAGCAAGACCAAGTCGTTCTTGTAGTTTTATTTTGAGCCACTTTACCTCCAAACTCTTCACTATTTCTCTCGTAACAGACCGTGCAACGCAACTGCTTGCCAGTTTGCTCTAGTTCATGTCGATCAGCTTGCAAATTTTGTTGAGCTTCGAGCTCCTGAAAAGATACTTGTTTTTCGAAAATGTGTTTCAAGATATCTTTTTTGAATTCTGTGATGCTTTCTTTATCTTGTGTTAGTTCTGAATACACATGTGCGTTTACCAGAGTAGTTCCCAAAATTACCTCGACTGCCAGTTTCCGATATGATTTTATACCGCGCCTTAGTGGAGAATTACAGGCTTTTGTTGATCTGAGATATATATATATATATATATATATATATATATATATATATATATATATATATAGCCTTGGAGTTATTATAGTCAACGATTAGTGTTGGTTCCTTTCTGTCAGGATCTGTTCGAGTTGGCATAGCTGCCATTTCATCTAGATGCTTAGTACTAAGAGCCAACACATCTCTCTTATCTTTCCACTTTAGCATAACGATTCCGGGATCAATAAATTGAGCAATACATTCTCTTTTTCCAATTTTTGCTTTTTCTACTTCGAGACAGTTATGTTTTATTCTATTCCGGAGTGTACCAACTAGATGGGTTTTTCTCTGAAGCAGCAGGTTTGGTAGATTCACAATGGTGTAGTAATTGTCAACAAATAAAGTCCTACCAGAGTCTAGGAGTGATTCCATCAAGTCTAAAGCAACTTGTTCTGAGAATGTGAATGATTTTTTGATTCAGCTTGTCTACAATACATTGAAAAGTTGTAAGTGTATCCGTTTTCGATTCACAATTTATAGATTTTTATTCCAAACTTATGCCTTTTGTTTTTTATGTATTGACGAAAGCCGAACCGTCCTCGGAATGGTACCAAGGTTTCATCAATACATACGTTTTTGGCGGTACTACAACATATTTATACCTTTCGATCAGCAAATCTAGCAACGGTCTTATTTTGCGAAGCTTATAGACGCCTCGTTGTGACACTTATTCATTGTTGCAGAAATGTAATGTAGATAATAGCAATTGAAATCTGTTTCTACTCATATACTTGCAAATAATATTTTGGAAATTTTTTTTTCGACCAATAGTCTGTAATTGACAGAAATCGACAAACCCATCCACAGTAAGATGGCAAATAATAACTCTATTACATTGTCATTCGTATCAGTCCATTTATGAATACGAGATTTCGGTTTGTTAGTTTTTTCTTTTCCTTGGGCTGCGTGTTTGTTAGTCTCAATGACAATGTGATGTGTGCTTTCAGGTGTAAAAAACCATTAAAAAACTCGTACGGACTTTTGGAAAAGTATTGTTCCACTAAATGAGGATTTATTCCTACTTCGGGTACCTCAAAATCGAAAGACTTCAGGATTGATGCAGTGATTGGTTCCCATTCTACTCTTTCGTGTTCCAAGAGCTGCCTTTAGGCCATGGCTTGACGTACCACTTCATCTATGGTTTGGTCAAGAGCAACTGCTTCATTTTCAGACTTTCGGACTTGTCTGTAACAAGGAAGCCGTAAATATAAATTCACAAAAAATTATTGGGCTAGAACCCCTACTTGATATACCAATGTACTCATGGTTGTTTTTGGAACTTACCGGAAGAGTCGATAGATTCATTTCCATAAACAGTTCTAGTAGAGCTAGAAGTCGAAGCCTCACACGAAGGTCCAGATTGAGAGTGACGCAGATCTGAAGAAAAACATATTATTTATTTATTTATTTTTTTTATTTATAGAGTTTACAATTTCACAAAGAAAATAAAAATTTCATTACTTATTTTCCTACATGTGAAGTACGATTATACTATTTATTATACCTGACAATGAAGATGAGCTTGGAACGCACGTAACAAGTCCGCCCTTCGTCTTCACATTTTTATATCGCGGCTCTGCTTCTTATACAATAAACTTTCGTTGAAAGTTTGAATATCTTATTTTTTTTCAATGTGTATCGACCCTTACGGTGACTACTTGCGTGGCGACCTTTTAGTTGGGCGACATTTTTGATGGCGTCATTTTAGGAAGTGGCGTTTTCATGCGGTGACATTAATGGCCGCGACGTTTTCGCTGCGATGTTTTGACAGGTAAGCATAAAAGGGCAGATATTACTGCTTCTAGTAGTATCAAACTGTCGTACTTCTTTCGTAAGGACACATTTGGACAGGAAGAACAAAAGCTAGCTGCGATTGAATGTACTTGGTCATACCACAACGTGATATATAATCGGTCATTTCGTTCCATAGAATGCACCAGAAAGCTAATAAAACATTGCTTCCAACAGAAGTTTGGATGTACTAGAACCAAATCTGAAAGTATTGTGTGTAACATTTTACGAAGAGAATCATTAAGCTCCATACAATATGATCTTGGAACGGTCAATTTTGTAACAATCTATACCGACTGTTCCAATCACGATTGACAAATACGAATCAACAAGAAAAGTGATGGCAGTGTGCGCTGACAACACAAATTGCAATTTTAGAGGAGCACCAATACGTGGCCAAAATAACGTCTTTTATAAAGTTCAACAGCTACTTAAAAAGCCTTCAGTTAGGGTGAGCTGTACTACACGTACACATATCCTTAATACTGTATTCAAACATCAGCAGACTGCATGCCTATCATTGAAGCCATTATTGTGAAAATATTTGGCTATTTCTACATGTATACGGTTCGAGTTGAACAATTTAAATGGTTTTGTGAGTTTGTTAATGTTCAATACCAAAAGATTTTGGGATGCAGTAAAATCGAATGGTTAGCGTTGTTACCTTCGATAGAAAGTATATTAAAAATGTCCAAAACGTTCCAAAGCCACTTTCTCTCTCAAGAAAAATGTCTCACAGTTCACATTAATTATTAGTCGTTTCAAAAGTTATTTTTTGTAATTTGGCTATGGTTTCTTCACTCATAGGTTTCTACAGTTCATAAATGTGTACTGCAAGTGAAATCTGGAAAATTTTCAATGGTGGAAATATACATGGTTCTATCAAATTTAAAGCAACAATTAATAGAGCGAAGTAACGGAGTCTTTTTGAAAAATCTAGTTAACAGTATGGTAATAGCTTCGGTAAATAATGGACCACACCTCGCCGTAATTCCATTTAAATAATGAGTGACCATATCTTACACCACTTGTGTAGCCTATTTGGATAAATAAACTTTTGAACATTCGCAAGCGTTACGTTGGGTATTGCTAAAAAGCAACCACTGTTTTCAGATATTGAAAACTCATTAACTGTTTCTCAAAAACAACACACTGGTATTCATGTAGACAATTCGGAAATTTTTATGAAATTGTATGTGTAAAAAATATACAACCAGTCAAAAAATAAAGGAGTCGAAAGAGGTTTCTGTTTCTATTGACAAAAAATGGGTCGAGTTTTTAACCACTTCAAGGGTGAAGATATACCACACAAACACATATTAAAAACTGTTGAAATGAGCTAACGTTAACCGGGACCCAAGGCCGCTACGTGAAGGATTTTTCTGATATGAATAAATTCTGGACCAGCGAAAAAACTAGCCTTACCGTAAGAACATTAAAAAGATTTTTAATGGAAAAACATAATTTTAAAATGAATTGCCTTGAATCTTTCTCCAAAATCGCCCAGATATTTTACGAATGGTGCAATCAATGGAAAAATATACAAATGAGTAACGTATCGCTCGACACTTTACTAACTATGCACTTTTACATACCGAAGTCAAATACAGAATTAAATAGATTTTTTGATACTGTTGCGTTATGACATGGGACATCTAAAAACTTATCATGACCAACCACTGCATTTGTCACTTAGACTAGAGAACGTAAAACTTATAGTTTGTATCTACTTTAAAAGAAACTTTACCTCTCCTTCCCTTTACTATTGGTCCTGTTTGGAACTCCTCAGACGCTTTGGGTGATACGTCCATATCGCGTATTTCCTTTTTACATAAATCGTCACATCATATCAGCGGTATTAAATCTTTCCTTGGTAGGTCGTCGACGCGTATCATGCATTAGGTGTAACTGAAAAATAGAAGGAACGTTAGTAAACATTGACGCGTATTCCGTTATTAGCAAATTAAATTGTTCTTAAAATGCCAACCTGTAGATATTATGTCTCTTCTTGTTCAAAGACGTCTGTGCATGTGTGCGCGTCTGTGAAGTTAGGTAGCAGCAAAACCTGTGCGCGCACGACGGATTTGGCAACACGAAGAGGATGCTGATCCTAGAGGAAACGTTAAGGAGAATAACCCCAATCTTGCCAAAATCAAAGTAAACGCGGTATGCAATATAAGCTACAGTACCTAACCCAAACGAATAAGCAGTCCCCCACCAAGGAGCAAATCGAACCGAATGATTGCCGGTATAAGCAATCAACCCCTTTCTGTCATCCCACAGCCACGGGTGAATGAGTTGATAGAAAGTAGGGCAACCTCTTGTCCTTGGATTAAGAAATTGGTCCAAAGGCGAACGAATCAACAAGTCAACGGCATAAAGATGCAGACGGCAACGGGAAAACCTTGGAATAAAGATTCACTTAAGGGTCTCTAGTTTAGATCATCATAGCTAACAAAAACCAAACCTACAATCTCGCTGATCATGGAGTTCTGTCAATGAAAGACTACAAAAAACCAAGGCCTCCTGGGTCGTCATCAAACGAAACCCTTGCGAAGAAAACAGCCCACAGAATAAAAACACCTCACTTTCAACACGGAAGGTCAAGAGTTTGTACCAGGCGGGAAAGATGCACAATACAATAAAAGAAATGAAGAGATGAAATATAGATATTTTGGGTATAAGTGATGTTCATTGGGTGGATGCCGGAGAAATAGTAGTTAGCAACGGACACATATATTATTCTGGAAGTAATGACTCATCTCATAGATAGAGTGTAGTGTTTATACTAAGAAACGATATCAAAATGTCAATTCTGTGTGCTATACAACTTTCAGAATGATTATGATGCTAAAGCTTAAAGGTCATACGCACAACATGAATATGATCCAGAGTTATACTCCGACAGCTGACAAGGACGGTCAATTGGTGGATTCCAACACTAATTCGAAGAGAGGCTAAAAGCTACGGAGAGTAGAGATACTACGATTGGCTTAGGGGATTTTAATCCGAGAATTGCAGAAGATGCAATAGGTAACTTGACTGGTAATTACGGATTACGATTAAGAGGCGATAGATTAAAATATATCGCCTGCCTCAACAAGGACATATATTATTCTGGAAGTAATGACTCATCTCATAGATAGAGTGTAGCGTTTGTACTAAGAAACGATATCAAAAAGTCAATTATGTGTGCTATACAACTCTCAGAAAAATTATGAAAGGACATACGCACAACATGAATATGATCCAGATTTATATTCTGACAGCTGACAAAGACGGTCAATTGGTGGATTCCAACACCAATTCGAAGAGAGGCTAAAAGCTACGGAGAGTGGAGATACTACGATTGGCTTAGGGGATTTTAATCCGAGAATTGCAAAAGATGCAATTGGTAACTTGATTGGTAATTACGGATTACGATTAAGAGGCGATAGATTAAAATATATCGCCTGCCTAAACAAAGACTATATAGATACACATCCACCAGAGATGCTAAAGAAAATGCAGTCAAGAGTCAGAGATTATATACTTATAAACAAACAGGTATGACTGTAAAAACGTATCCCGGGGCTGACATATGGTCGGACTATAGCCTTTGGTAGCAAACATTAATACGAGATTGAAAAGGATCCAACAAAAAGCACTCCAAAACCAACGATTAACACCGGAATGCTGAAAATTGATAACATTAGAAATGAAGTTAAGGAGAATATTCAAGGAAATATAGAAGACGTGATAGAGTTTGCTAAACAAAATGTAGATGTCAAATAGGAAATGGAAGAACGTAAACCAAGCAATACTGACTCCAGGACAGAAGCAACTAAAACTTGAAAGAGGATATACCAAAAAAGAACGGATGACTGAGGAAATGCTCAGCTTTATGAAAGAGGGAAGGAAGCAACAAGGGAAAGGTGAAGCTAATACAAAGCTTCAACAAAAGTATTAGAAACTATAAAAGTCATGCAGAAGAAAAACACATGAAATAACAGCGCAAGGAAGTGGAAAAACTAAATCAGAAGTATGACACGTTCAATATGCATAAAAAACCAAGGCATTCAGCGGAACCAACAAGTAAATACATCCACGATTTATAAAGGATAAACAAGGAAACATAATCATATTTATTTCAAAAATGCCAAGATAATGGGAATGATATATCAGGGAACTATTCTACTTGCCAAGTAGAACCATTATTACGTGGTCAAAGAATTACCACTGAACGAATTGAGTATGCTGTTCAGAACTCCAAAGATAGTAAGGTAGTTGGCGCAATTAAAATATTGGTGGAATTATCCATAGATAAACAGAATTTGGGTATACCGGAAGATCTAAACAGTGTTATTTACGTTATCATACCGGATGAATGGCTTCCTTCAACGTTTATAGCAATCCCAAAAACTACACTTATACTTCATTGATTACAAAAAGCTCATAAACTAATCTACATACTTGAAGAGCCAAAGAGTAACGATTAGAGTGGAAGGTGAACTGTCAGATGAGATAAATACCTACAGAGGATGTAGTTCGTCTCTGATACCATTTAACCTATTCTCAACGAAGACTGATTGTCGAGCACTTACCAATACTTCAGCCGGAGTACTAATCAACGGAAGGAGTGTTAATGATATCAGGTGTACAGACCATACTGATATTATCACAACTAGTAAGGAAAACCTACAAGAAATCTTGTAACAAATTACCGCCTACAGTAATGAATTTGGGATCAGCATAAATATCAAGAAAGCAAAATATATGGTTATAAACAAAGAACCGACTGATCCTCAATAACAACTGGTATGAAGATAACGAACACAGCATAGGAATAAGTAGACCAATAGAGATTGCAGGAGCAACATTCATAAAAGTGTAATCACTATTATCAAAGAAAAACCTCAATATAGAACTTACTTACATTACGATGCTATATCTTTCCACTGGTGATGTATGGCAGTGAGGCGTGGACACTGAAAAAAACCTAAAGAAAATCGAGTGGTTTTTGTTGTGGATATACCAATAAATTTTGAAGATACCATGGACCGACAAAGTTACCAACCGTGAAATACCGTAACTAATTAGGAAAGAAACAGAGCTCGTATTTACCATACAAAAAAGAAAACTGGAATACTTGGAAGACATCATGAGAGGTTCTATGTACGAGGTATTTCGGCTAATTATACAGGGAAAGTTAATTGGAAAAATATCTGTAGACAGAACACGTATCTCTTGGCTAAAAACCTCCGGGAGTGGTTAAACTGCACAACGGTAGAGTTATTCAGAGCGGCAACATCTAATATCCTTATAGCCTTGATGATCGCCAACCTCCGCAGAGAGAAGACTCCCTAAGAAGGAGAACAAGGTTATACGTGCAGATTATTTTCATACAGATTTTGAGGCATTTTTAAAAGGGGTTTGTTATTTAACACTGAATTAAAAATAGTGCAAGAGCTAAATTGGTAGAGCGCTTGAATATGTGAGGTAATAAAATAGTTCTTCTAGAAACACTCAAGGAAAATATATTTTATGTACTGTGCAATTTGGTGGAATTATGACTAACAAAACGATTTGCTTTACTGAGAATATGCTGTGATTCTGCACACATCTCCACTTCTCCAATAATACCACTATAAATAAATGAACTGGTAAACTTGAAAGCATGCAGAACTATTTAAACACGACTGAACCTTCCGTTATGAAACCCGATAGCTCAAATCATGTTTCTAAAAAAAACGTTAACCATTAGTTCAATCCATTTTATCGAAACTGAAAAATCCCACTTTAAAATAAAAATTCCCGATAACTTAGCATTAATTTAAAATTCTACATATGGTATTCAAATACCCTAATGTACATAAAAACGACAAAATTTCATCCGCACTTGACACTGTATCAATTTCTTTACTCCGCGCCGTATATGTTTTTCAACGATTCTGTGTGTCTACAGAGCTAACGTACAAAAGTGATAAATTAGTTCATTTTTATACTAAAAAACCACCAAATCATTAAACAAGCAGGAACTAATCGAAAAAATGAATTGCATGTTTGCCAAGGCCACAATACCTACTATATACATGACCAGTTATGTAACGAACGTCATTACTGCATTACGATAATTTTTCAATTTTGATAGCAACTTCAAAAAATATGTGTAAAACTCGAGGAGAAAGTGTTTTTTGAACTCTCGTTCAATTGACACACGAGCATAGTGAGTGCGTCAAACTTTGAACTCGATTTGAAAAACACCACTTTCTTCTCTAGTTGTAAAAATAACTATTTCACTCAAAATGAAAATACGATAACGGTTGGTATTTACTTTGTTGGTAACCACATTTTACGACTACTGTATTTAACAAAATTTACTCGTTTATTAAACCCAGTACGTTCTAATACACTTCGGTTTTATAAATGCACTGAAGCCAAATTTATCTCTAAATTGTTTTTTTGCAATATTGATATTCACTGGCTCACAAGTTCGAAAATATCGAATGAGCTCTATCACTACTAATTTTTTGTATAGTCTCTACAAACAGAGTCTGCGCGTTTAGTAAATTATTTAGCTACACTTCATTAGATCGAACGTGGGCAATTACTCACGCTCGAGTTAAAAATCATAACAGAACAAAAAGTAGTAAATTATGAATTTGAAAATTAATACCTATACGGAAATCTGATGTGATACGTAAGGTAGCTATAATTAACTAGAATAACAAAAATGAAAGCCACTTACAGCAGAATGCATTATTACATTAATAATTAACCATGCTAAACCTCGTGATTGTATTGTATTATTAATACGTTATTAAAATATTTATTAGGGAAAACGAAGGTAATTTTAGCTAAAGAAGTGTTACACAACCAATTCGTACTAGGAATTGCGTAGGCTTATTAAAATAAACGGGTTACTGACTGAACTCGCCGATCGTGGTCTGTAATAGGATGTTTAGAGTACCAAACATTGCTTCAAAACTCACATTTACCATTTTAATTTTAAATTTGGTAATATGTGTCACAGACGCCACTCGCAATCGAAGTTTTTTGATAAAAGGTCCTTGGGTGAGATGTTAGCAATCTTGATTGGTCATCCAAAACAAGGTAAATGCTTACACGGTAAAATACTAACTTAATTTCAACCAAAAAATTTGTAATGTTCACTTCAAATTTCAAAATGTACGTCAAGGCTTGCTTAAATAAGCTCAAGGAACTCAAATTTTGAAAATACCACAATTTGAAAACAGTCGCAACACATCTTAATGTTTGCATGAAGAGTGCATACTTCGTGAACAGACTATAGCACCTATGGCACCATTTGTGTTTTGAAATTTCTGTAATTTACCCCCTGTATGTAAAATAAGAATCTGCATATAAAATTTAATTTTTGCTAGGAGACTATCGTGAAACTCCTGTAAATGTTTCAATCTGAACTGAAGTATATAAAATACGTCAGGTGAAATGTTAAGTGCACCTTTAAATGTCAAATTTTAAGCTAACAATCAAATTTCAATCCTGTGTGCACATATAACTCTCCTTTTGTCTTCAGATCAATGACTCATAATTTTTAAAACAAAGGTTAATACGTTATTTCCTTTGAACTCACATTGTGGGAGATTAATTACATTAAGAGCAAAAAACTTTCATTAGCACCTATTGATAATTGAAATGAACTGGTTTCAAAATTTATATCTTGCTACCCCTAGATGATGCATACATATATATATATATATATATATATATATATATATATATATATATATATATATATATATGTATTTGTAATGTATTCGAAGCTTCAATACAAGTTACCCAATTGTGAAGAAATGAGTGCAAATGTTTTTCTCATATCAAGTCTAGACTTAAACCTCTCACTCATATTTAATCTTCCCAGTTCCATAACACAAAACTTACAAAATCCTGAGTGGGCACATTCCTTTAAATAACCTTACATGTGAATTCCCAAACATATATTGATCAGGCATTTTGACTTCAACCAAATAATGGCACGTGATACTTCTCCATTACTCTTATAAATCACGGTAATAATGTCAACAATCTCAATGAATCTGCATACGTGACAATTTAGATCATACAGATCTGTAAGTTTACATCAATAATGTTTAAAACGCGGTACACACAAGTTAAAAAACGTTCTTGTTACTGAGCAGCTCTAGGCTAAATTGGAATTCTCCGACTTCATTTATAGAACTTGGAGTTCCTCGATGAAACGGCAAACGATAAACAATTTTGTTAGAGGTGTAATTATAATCTACAACCATCCAAGCTCGAACTGCTAATATAGCGCCGAAACGGTACAATCCTACAAAAATCGATGGAACACGTCTTCAGCATTTAACCATCTACACCGTTGAGCCTCGAAGGCCTAATTCGTAAACAATCTCTTAATTGCTTACAATTTCAAGCTGGATTCTTTAAAATCTCAACTCAACTCTCAAGATCTGTACTTAAACTAAACTGAAAGGGTAGCAATAGCCTGCCCCCTCTTCCAAACGTACTTAGATTCGGTAAATGACAACTTTCACATGGAAACAACGATAAAAAAAAGAATCAAGAAACTATCAATTCAGAGAATGCACGAAAGCAGGATAGCACTACCAACGACTATAAACTGAGTCAAATAAGTTCTCCACAATATTTACAATAGCTACACAGACAGGCTGTCACTATTCCATATGGTCGACCTTCTGTAAGCAATTTAATTTATATAGACTAAGAATCCCAAACGATAATTATGATATCAGAACGTTTCTGGATGTGAAAATCTCTGTGCTTAATTCGCAAGGTAAACGGTCTACATATTTATTACATTCGTACTAAAACAATCTAAATATCTGCATAATCTCTTCATTAAAAAATTATTTTCCAGTAACAACCTTAAGATAATAAAAGTCATCAATGTACTGAATTAATTCCTCTATTGCAAACATCTATCGGTAGAGCGAGACTTTAATTTCATAAAAGATAACCTTTTTTCTTAAAGTATGGTAAATTGTAAAACACGTGCATTAAAATTTTTGTTTAATTACTAATTAAACGACCTAAATTAATTGGGATATAATCCAACGCACTGTTTATATTCAATAAGGTTTACTACACATTTTTAAAATATACAACGAAACATATGTGTGCAATGGAGAAATTTTTCTTTTTGGACTTTTCTGCACTATTTTATGTACCACTAATGTAATTACTGTGACTACTTCAAATAGTAAATTTCACGATTCGTACTGAAATTGCTTAGTTACCTTCAATCTGCACTCTGGATTGCTTGCTGTAACTCCTAATTCCATTACCTACACACTACCGCTATACCTTTGGCTGTCTTATCCGGTTGAGGACATCGAAACAGGTTTGTCTCCAATTGCATTCATTTCACATAGTTTTCGAAGCGATCAATTTGCAATAACTAATCTTATACGATATACCGGTAACTGATGCACATCTGAAGATAGGGACAGAGGGCAACAATTGGGGATGTTTTGATGATCTAAAATTTTTTTGCGGCGCTTCGTTTCAGTGCTGCAGTGTAGTTTACGTTCTTTTGTAAAATCAGATTTTTAGGTATCTACAGAAACGATACGTGATAGCTGGAAACTAATGACACTTTTACTACTTATATCATGGGCAGGGAATTGATTGGGGTCACTTTTTTTCGAAATTCTAACACAGTGGAGAGTCTAAGATGGCGGAAGAAATTTTTTTACCGAATTCAGTGACAGTTTGGGAATGGAGTTTCAGTTACAGTTAAAAAAAAATAAAAAAAACCAATTTCAGCTTAAAATATCTAATACTGTAGAAATAGCGGAATTTTAATGTTTAATTCGCTAAAAAAGTTAATCGAGTCGTTCGTTTTGATGACTTTATGGGGCAAAAGCAAAAGTCACCAGTGAAAAAATGAACCTAACTTTTCTTTGGACAACTTTTGTCTTTTCGGAACAATTTCTAATAGCCGAATTAATCATTAATATTGGAATGAATAAAATTATCGATGTTTAAGTGTATAATACTTTTGATTAACAACATTCGTCAAAAATCACTGCAAGTTCTTAAAGTCCTCACTTCCTTGAGCAAGGCGATACCGACAGCTTCTTGCAACTGAGTTGAATGCGACGATGATAACTGCAGGTTTAACTTGGATCTCCCCCGCTGCAGCTACTACCCTGGTAACCAGGCCTTATTCGCTTGCAATGCCAGCTCCGCCATAAAACAGGCTCCTCTTGTGGCTTCACAGATAGAAGTACAGTGGTGCATTGCAGTGGCCCACCTCTACCAATACAAAATATTGAAATGTATCACCTTATCAATTGTTAATTCTTTTCCAAATAACGGATGAATACTAAATGTTGCTCGCCGATTTGGGAAAGTCGCATGTAAATAGGCTCTGGCAGGGTCAACAAAGTGTGACGGTGCTTCATCGTGATGGAACCACGAACGGCCCTGCAGAAGTACAGCAGAATCGTCTCAATACTCTGCAAGCTGATACGGGTCCAGGGACTAGACCAGTCCATAAGTTTACCAAAAAGCTCTGTTGAGCGTCGTGATGGATCATTGATTGGGGATTTTCTTCACCCCATTCGTGCCGGTATTTGAAGCCCACGAGACGATCTCTGTGGAATGTGGCTTCATCCGTTCAGAGGATTATTTGTTGAGAATCCCTTACTCCACGCGCAAAACCTTCATGAAGTTGCCTAACGTGACTCGGTGAGCATCATTCCCAGCATGGAGTAGTTGAGTCTTTTGTAAATGATAAGGGCACAATAATTGCTCTTTCAATACATTAAAACGGCTGCTTTATTACAGTTTACTGATTTGGCAATAACATGCGTACTCGTATTCGAGTTCTTGTGAAGCCCTACCATGCCGATGTTCTGACATTACCGACCCAGCTCGAAGTAGGCGTTGATGGACTACGCTGGAAACCCTTCTACTAGGGTTCCTTAGTTGGGATATCAATAAAGTAAAAATGTAAAAGTAGCATACGCAATGAAATCTACTACGAGTAAAATAAATAAAATTGAGAAGTACCTGTGAAGTCTAGCATATGAAGATATAAACCCTCACCATTATTACACATAAAAATATTTAGCTTTCGTGTATGTGTATGTGCACATGCATGTGCAGTTTAATGGTTTAAATGGTGTATTTTTTATTTATATTTTATATAAATTTAAATGTTTTGATAACTATTACAGTTATCGTCCTTAGTAAGTGGTAAAATCTGTTAGAAATTACAACAAATTTGTGAAATATGAAAACGCGTTTTCATATTTTTCATACTTCACACTTCATTTTTTGTTTCGATTGATTTCTGTCTTTGTATATGTGCTAATGAAAACTTCCTTTTTCAGCCCCCTTCACCTTTTACTCCCTATTTTAATTGTTGAACTTTGGAAAATTCATAACGCGTACTATTACTACTAAAAAACCTTATGCTTACCAACATTCATACTATTCTACTGCAAATAATAAATATTTTGACCATACATCCAAGGTGCTCTAATTATTTCGCTAACTGCTAGGTTATACTTTTTAGATTCTGCTGGGTTAAATCTTCCCAAGCATAATCGTTCTACGATATGGTAAAAGAACCATCGATGACTAAAAGTTTGTACCCGTTACAACCTACACGCACAAGTATTTGCGCATGCGCACACGCATGTACACAGGAACACGCTCACGCACATGCACATGAAATCCACACACACGAGCACATACACATACCCGAAAGCTAAATATTTTTATAATGTGTAATAATGGTGAGGGTTTATATTTTTATATGCTAGACTTCATAGATACTTCTCAATTTTATTTATTTTACTCGTAGTAGATTTTAATGAGTATGCTACTTTACATTTTTGCTTTATTAAATATCCCAACTAAGGCAGCCTACTAGAAGGGCTTCCAGCGCAGTCCATCTACGCCTTCTTCGAACTGGGTCGGTGATGTCAGAACATTGGCATGGTAGGGCTTCACAAGAACTCGAATACGAGTATGCACGCTATTGCCAAATCAATAAACTGTAATAAAACAGCCGTTTGGAATGTTTTAAAAGAGCATAGTCATCAAAAACGAACGACTCGATTAATTTTTTATAAAACATTAAAATTCTACTATTTCTACAGTATTAAATATTTTAAGCTGAAATTGGTTATTACTAACGATAATTAGGATTAATTATCCACCGAATTTCAGCTAAATGCAACGAATTTTTTGGACGCCACAAGATATGAAGTTTTTCTTAAAGTTTAAAAATTTTTATTCTTTCTTTTATTTTTTTTAACCGTAACTGAAACTCCAGTCCCCAAAATGTGACTGAATTCGGAAAAAAAATTTATTCAGCCATCTTATATTTTCCAAAAAACGTTTACCACACTGCAGCACTCAAACGAAGCGCGGCAAAGAAAAATTCTTTAGATCAAAACATCTCCAACTGTTGCTCTCTACCCCTATCTTCAGATGTGCATCAGTTCCCGGGATACCGTGTAAGATTAGTTACCGCAAATTGATCGCTTCGAAAACTATGTGAAATGAATGTAATTGGAGACTAACCTGTTTCGATGTCCTCAACCGGATATGACAGCCAAAGGTATATCAGTAGTGTGTAGGTAATGGAATTAGGAGTTACAGCAATCAATCCTGACTACAGACTGAAAGTGACTAAGCAATTTCAGTACGAATCGTGGAAGTTACGTTTTGAAGTAGTCACTGTGATTTCATTAGTAGTACATAAAATAGTGCAGAAAATTCAGAAAAGGAAAATTTCTCCATTGCACACATATGTTTCGTTGAATATTTTAAAAATGTATAGTAAACCTTATTGAATATAAAACAGTGCGTTGGATTATATCCCAACGAATTTGGGTCGTTTCACGATTTACCATACTTTAAGAAAAAAGGTTAACTTTTACCAAATTAGATTCTCACTCTACCGCTAGATGTTTGAAACAGAGGACTTAATTCAGTACATTGATGAACTTTATTATCTTAAGGTTGTTACTGGAAAATAATTTTTTAATGAAGAGATTATGCAGATATTCAGATTGTTTTAGTACGAATGTAATAAATATGTAGACCGTCTATCTTGCGAATTAATCCCAGACATTTTCACATCCAGAGACGTTCTGATATCATAATTATCGTTTGTAATTCTTAGTCTATATCAATTAAGTTGCTTACAGAAGGTCGGACATATGGAATAGTGACTTAGCCTGTCTGTGTAGCCTTGTAAATATTGTTGAGAACTTATTTGACTCAGTTTACAGTCGTTGGTAGTGTTATCCTGCTTTCGTGCATTCTCTGAATTGACAGTTTCTTGATTATTTTTTTATCGTTCTTTCCATGTGAAAGTTGTCATTTACCGAATCTAAGTACTATTGGAAGAGGAGCAGGCTATTGCTTCCCTTTTAGTTTAGTTGAAGTATAGATTTTGAAAGTTGAGTTTAGATTTTAAAGAATCGAGCTTGAAATTGTAAGCAATTAAGATATTGTTTACGAATTAGGCATCAACGCTCAACGGTGTAGATGATTAAATGCTGAAGACGTGTTCCATCGATTTTTGTAGGATTGTACAGTTTCGGCGCTATGTTAGCAGTTCGAGCTTGGATGGTTGTGGATTATAATTACACCTCTAACAAAATTGTTCATCGTTTGACGTTACATCGAGGAACTCCAAGTTCTATAAATGAAGTCGTAGAATTCCATTTTAGCCTAGAGCTGCTCAGTAACAAGAACGTCTGTTTAACTTATATTTAAACGATGTCAGTAAGATCGTCGAGGTGTACCGGGTTTTAAAAATCATTTATGTACACTTACAGATCTATATGATCTAAATTGTCACGTATGCAGATTCATTGATATTGTAGACATTATTACCGTAATTTATAAGAGTAATGGAGAAGTATCACGTGCCATTATTTGGTTGAAGTTAAAATGCCTGATTAATATATGTTTGGCTGAATTCACATGTAAGGTTATTTAAAGGAATGTGTCCACTCAGGATTTTGTAGGTTTTGTGTTATGTGACGTTTTATAATAAAAGGTTATCAGCTGATAGTGATTGAATTAAATCAGAACAATGGAAATTGCGGAAGTGGCAAAAGGACGCTGAGTAGCATTATTTTCTTGCTGTTATAACTTGTATTGTATATTAATATGCTTGTTCACGATAATGTTTGGTGTAATTTAAAATTTTACTCAATGTTGCTATAGGAATTACTGTGTAATTGTAGTTTTAATCTTTTCTTGTAGTAATAAAGTCAGTTGTTGGATTTGATTTAATTTTGATAAATCGGAATTTCGCACATGCAGTAGGAAATATATTTTTTTTATTATTGTTTTTTTTTTAGGTGTTAAGTTTTGTATTTAACTAATTACTTTGATTTACGCCCCGCAGTCTGGGGAACGTTTCATTGATTGTACTTGCATTTTATGTAGATTTTTCATGTTGTTCCTTTAATCATAACATATTGTTTGCAGTGTAATTTTTGTGCATTCATTTACCTTCACTAAATTGAAACACGTTGAGTTTATTTCGACAAATTTTAAAGTTACCGAAATTAAAGCCATTATCGTTCAGAAACGTAAAGCAAGATTTGTTGATTGGTTTTGATGAATATTAAGTACATTTAAGTCAATTATAGGAACTTTTAACTATTCGATCGCGTTGTGTTTATTCTTGTTGCGAACAAATAGCCATTTTAAATTAAACAAGTAATTACGCTGTTAACCAGTTAACATCTTTCTTTTTTGTTAATTGACTAAATAATGTTACGTGGAAGTTTATACCGAAGATATATCATGAATTTTGAGTTACTTTTGCAATTTTTGCGTATTTTAAAAGGAGCTTAATATTTTACTGAACTGTAACTTAACTTTGCGTGGGTAGTAGAATTTCAGTGTTTTCTCTTCGACTGAACATTATGGTTTCTTGTTAGGCTATTATTTTAATATCTAGTTTATGGCGTTTTTTACGCTACAAATCTATTCAATAGGTTGCGCCTTAGTGACATATATTTACAGACTTTGCCTTTGTAGAGTTGCGTCGAGTGCCCTTTTGGTTTGATGAGTAAGAACCACGCTCATACCACTGAGATATGTTGGTGACATGCACTGTACCTTTACGGGCTGATGTTGTATTGAGTGCCATGTCTGTAAAATATGAGCATGCGCGCGCATGCATGTGTCATGTGGGCGCGATACATGGATAACTCTGTCTCCTGCCTTTTTTCAGACAGAAGGATAGGTAATGCAAACACTCTACTCATCCAAATTTCATTAAAATTGGTTTACCCTTTTCGTCGTGTATCGATCACTCTCACTCGTGCGTACATTCGTGTGTGTTAGTAATGATACCTCCGGGAGCAATACTTCAAACATTGTATTTAATTAGGATTTGAGATTACTGATTTTTCTTGACAATAGGTCAATCCGTAAAAAAATACGACAGATAGACCTTATTTTCATTTGCAGCAATGTAACCTCCCCTTACTTTAAATACTAATCTGTAATTCTCCCCTCGCTTCCTTTCCTTTATCTCATTCGACGTTATTAATTTTAAGCTTATTCACTTTATTTATTTATGGCGCCAAGTGTCCTTAAATATCTCAGGGTTGTGTTACTATAAATTAAATTGTATACAATTGCCACAGACTAGCTACAATCGGAGAAAAGGTCGTGATCGTGATTTGATTGACTGAAAGATTTTAACCAACAACTAACTTTATTACCAATATTCTTTTTACAGCTCTAAAATGTATGACTTATTCTACATTGTATCGCAATTAATTTAAAAAACATGTAACAAATATAATTTATATAACAAAAAAAGAAAAACCATAAACGGTCTTCAGGATGGTCGCTCAGGCATGGGATACGATATCTCCTACTTCCATCACATTGGTGGTCTCGTACGCCAAGATAGGGCTGCGTCTATATGACGACAAAGGTTTAGGTAACACGGGGCTGGCGTGGAAGGATGCTTATCACCCGCTATACTTAGATTGCAAAGTTAACACCACTGACTTTTGTAATACTCATTCGCAAATTAATTTCCTATTGATAATTTCCCCTCTGATTTTATCTCAAAGAGCATAAAATCATGTATATAAACTTCATATTTCTTTTATGTACAAAATGCGAGAGATATCCGTAAAGAGAATGAAATCAATACACTTAAACTTTAACAAATTATGAATATAAATCCTTTATATTTATATACAAATTCGAAGAATAACCGATTTGGAGCTTGAAAGGGGTGAGCGTTCTATTTAATGTCGGTTAAAATAGTACGTTGACCTGTGGTTGAGAATGATTTCACAATCAGAATCGGTTTGTTCCGTTTTCTCATGTATAGAAAAAGGATAGCTGCGTATTTATTTGCCACAGAAATATATTCTCTTTTGATTTGCGATTATTGTAAATCGTTTCAGGGAATCTTTAGACACAGGACGTATCTTGAGAAATAATGATTTAGGAAATTCACAATTTCTTAATTTATGCAAACTTTGATCTTTAGATAATTTGCATGTAATCTGTTTCGGACAACTAGATTTCACCGGAGGATTATCCAACTTGAATCAGGTTAGATATATAGGTTTTCAGAAGTATAATTCACCTAGCGGTCTCTAAGTGGTTTGTATACTCTCGGAGATGAGTTCACGGTACGGATTAGAAATAACGTATTTAGATATACAGGTTTTCAGAAGTATAATTCACCTAGCGGTCTTTAAATGTAAACTCTCGGAAAGGACGCGGATTAGAAATTAAGATTTGATTTAACACACGGGCGGTCTCGTCGTGGTTATTAACAAACCTATGGTAGGTCTGGTCTAAACTTCTGGTGATTATATTGATACGATCTGTTGTCTGTAATATGCCAATTTCTTAGCTAGGTTGTGTTTATGATAGGTGTATGTGTTTGTTATTAGTTTAATTTCCCCAACGGGCGGTCGCACCTCGGGTCAATTAACAGGATAGCTCAATCTCTACAGGCATACGCCTTAGGGATGGGCTGGATTACCACTAAACGCCTACGCCTTAGGGGATAATCCTTCTGGACAGGTCTCAATACCTTACGGGAATCACTCCCAAAAGTAAAGAGGGGCTTGTGTATTTATATGTGTGTATCCGCGGGCTTGCGCTCCAGGGATTGGGTGTGTGTAACTAGGTGTTGTGATGTTTATAGACATACCTGATCGTGCTGTAATTCCAGCAAGGACAGAAAGAAAATCTCTCACTGCAGGTGGTGTAATAATTTATAAAGAGACTCTAGGACTTACCCCAAATGGATCTTAAACTGATGAAGCTGGCGCGGTTACTAGGCTGGTGGACTTGGGAAGACGGAATGGCAGGAACTAACGGAAGCGCGGTCAGGAACTAACTAGGACAGGATGGACCCGCAGGTAACTCTCTTAAGGACTGGCAGGAACTAACGGAAGCGCAGACCGTCAGGCAACTACTCTTAACACGTCAGTACACGCCCTCATTTTTGAACACGAGAACACGCTATGACGGCAATTTGCTCATGTCAGCTTAGATCGTTTATTTCAGTACTTTGTATATTTTTACAGCGGTTGAAAAACGTTTTTAACAAAGTTTGTTTTATAAGCTTAATGTCAATACTTTCAAACCTGAGATTTATTGAACAATAATAATTTTTAAAAATATTTTATAATCGTTTGCATATTTTATTATTTTGCATATTACGCAAGAGCACGCCATGTTAGCATATTGCTGCACCCTTTGATTTTCAGTGTAGCGCCAGAGCACGCGCTGTTAACAAATTACCGCTTTACCATTCACAGTTAGTGTTAACAAACTATATATAATTACATATCTAAACACATGAATTTTTACAGTTTATAATGTAATTATAAAAGTAAACAAAAATTATAAAAGTAAAAAAATATATAAGTCACACATTTACGAATGGAAAACTAATATTATAGAAAAAGAAGGTACAAGAAATTATACTTAAGTTGCACAAGTGTAAGTTTGTCATCTTAATCTTCACCATCCTCAACAGTTTCAACTGGTTCTTGGTCACGCACGGTGCACTTTATGCATGATGATCGAGCATGTTCCTTGCAGATTGGAGTCTGGCATTTGTTGCAAATTACAGTTGTTTTTCTGTTTTTTCGTCGAGGACAAATGCCGCAGACACTGTAACGACCTCGTTGCACAGACTCTGCTTGTGAATCTTGTTTTGCTGGATAAAATTTAAATATTTCGATCAGTCGGTTCTTTATCTCTCTTGCAATTGGGTAATTTGTAGCAACTCTTCTTTGTGCATGCTCCAAAACAAGTTGTCTACCAATTTTTTCCAACAAGATTTTTCTTGAAGGATTGCTGTCTTCGTTGACTTCTGTGTTGTTGGCTTTCCATACAACAAAGGCATTTATTCCACCAACATTCAGCTCGAAGAAAAACATGGTTAGCGGCCAGCGGTTTGATATCCTTGATACACAGTAGTCTTTTGGCATAGCGTTACTAACATCTACACCACATTTGTTTGTATTGTAAAAGGTTATAATTGATGGTTTACTTGCGTCACCAGAACTTTTATCAATTTCATCATCCTCATGAAAAGTGGAAAGTAAGGTCACAAACTTTTTCTCCGTCGCTTTGTAAGATACTAAAGTTTCGTTTTAAGTAAATGCAAACATTGAACTATTTCTTGGCCTTTTGTCAGTTGTTTTTTCAGGAGATCTTGAGTGAGCGGTATAGATGTGAAGAAATTGTCACACGTTATGTTTCTCCCCGTATTTTCTATGTGTGATACCATTCTGTTAACTAAATCTCTAGTAGATGTACTTATGAAATAGGGGCCTCTTTTTTGGTTAGGAATGAAAACCCCCAAATTCGATGTGTAATAGGTTTTTGAGTCTATGACTGACCGATCCCTCAAATTACAGACCAATTGCCATCACTTCCATTTTGTCTAAAATCATAGAAAAAGCCATCAATCAGCAACTGCTCACGTTCCTTGAAACTAACAAACTCCTTAGTGACCACCAATATGGGTTTAGGCAAAGTCGTTCAACAGGCGATCTTCTTTCATATGTGACCCAAGTTTGGAACAATACAGTAGAGCAGTCCGGTAAAACAGTTGTAGTCGCTTTAGATATCTCAAAGGCATTTGACCAAGTTTGGTATAAGTGTTTACTTGCCAAACTCACCTCGTTTGGATTAAATGATGCGCTCATCAACTGGGTTTCTAGTTTCCTTGATGAAAGACGAATACGTGTCGTAGTTGATGGCTTTTTTTCAAAAGAAGTTAGCATTAACGCGGGCGTACCACAGGGATCCGTTATAGCGCCTACACTTTTTCTGCTGTACATAAACGACCTTATTTCTTCAACAACTAACCCATCCATTGCTTTGCTGACGATAGCACTCTTCACTGTAGTTCATCTCAGTCTACTCATAGTGATAATCCACCTTCTATGTCAAATCAAAAAATTAAAGCTGAAATGGCAAATTCAATCAACAAAGACATTCAACGTATTCTCGAATAGGGAAGCAATAATCTAGTTAAATTCAATGCTAACAAAACTCAGTGTTGCCTTATGTCCGCCAAAAAAGATCGGTCATTTCCTGTTGTAAGTATGAATGGCTCAGTTCTTAAGTTTTCAGACTCTATTACTCTGTTGGGTATGACTGTATCTTCAAATCTCTCATGGGTTGACCATCTTCTGTCAGCTACCAAAACAGCTGCTCGTAAAATAGGCTTTTTGTACAGATCTAAGCAGTACTTTACCTCTCGACAACTCCTTTTGCTGTATAAGGCCCAAATTCGGCCTCATCTGGAATATAATTCTCACCTTTGGGTTAGTGCTCCCCAATACGCTCTCGATATCGTTGATCGTATTCAAAGAGAGCGATTAGGCTTATAAATGACCCGTCTTTAACTTCTCACATACAGTCCCTTGAGCATAGAAGGATGGTTTCAGTTCTTTCTTTGTATTATCGTTATTACAACGGCTATTGTGCTGGTGAATTACATTCTTTGATACCATCTCCGGCTATCTTTGCGAGAAACACTCGGTTCGCTCAATCACATCATCAGTATGCAGTACAAATCTCCACTTGTCGTACCAAACGGGCGCAATCCACATTTTTCTACACGGCTTCTAAACTCTGGAATGATCTCCCTAGTTCCTGTTTTCCTCTCACTTATGATATGAGAAAATTTAAGGTAGCTGTTCATAGGCATCTATTGGCAATTCATTATCCCTCTATCCATCCTCCTAAGTGTTCCTGAGTGCTTTAGCACGATAGGCCTTATTTAGCCTGTTCAGGTCCACAATCATAAAAAAAAACCTTAATACCAAACTTTCCAGGTTTCTTAGGGAAATAAACGCCAAAGCTGCATTTTCCACGGAAGTTTGGCACCATCTCATCAATTGTCACGTAAGTGCTGTGACTGTAGTTTTCCTGACATCGATGAGAAAAATCTTCAAAAAATTCTCTGAAACAATAAAACTTGTGATCTTCTTTTCTCTGTTGTCTGTCCTCACTAACTACGTCATCGAAACGCAAATTCTGCATCAAAAATCTAAAGCGGTTAACTCCCATTATAAGCCGGAAAAGTTCCACTCCTAGACCGCCTTTCTTCCATAAATCTAGCGTGTTTTGCATAGCAGAAATAGTGACGCCTACTAAATACAATAATCCTATAAGTGCTCTTATTTCACACGCATCGGCTTCTCTTGCGTCCCGTATGCGTGCATAGTTCTGTTGTACTTGTCTTATTTTCATATTAGTGTAGTGGACAAGTCTTTCAACGATTGCCTCAGGAAAAAATAAGTTCCAGCATTCAATTTCAATTTGTGCATGTCTAGCTTGTCTTCTTGGCCGGGGTAGCTGCGTAATAAGGTTATGTCTCCTAGTTCTTCCAGGTCGTGGTTGAGGAGTATTTGACCAAATTGTGGGAATAGACTTATTCCTACCCGAGTACGTTGGGTTGATTAGCAGTCGTGGGTTTTGCAGAACATCAGGTGGATCTGAAGCAACTGATATTGATCCCGTTGATAGATCCACGGGATCATTCTGATGGCTTGGAGTGGAAGCAGAAAGTGCAAGGTCATCTAAATTGTCATCGACCTCCATCTCAACAGATTACTCTCGATACTCTCTTCAGAATCACTAACTGCGGCGTTCATCAACATTTCATTCTCAACATCACTAAAATCGGATTCCGGGTCTCCTAGTTCACTAGATGCGTTTCCAAACATTTCTCTAATTCGTTCTTGTTCCCTCTCACACGAATCCATGTTCACAAGTAAAAAAATCACGCAAACACGCACGTTAGAAAATTGCTCACGGTAGAAAAAAATAAGCACTACGTGACTACACGCCTATTAGCAAATTGCTCACAGTGACATGTAACCAAGCATCTACTCACAAGAAATGCGCGTGACTGGCGAAAACAGGTCAAAGTCACGTAGAGGAGAGGGGAGTACGGGAGAAGTCCGGCCCTTCCAACCTTTTGTTCACAAATTAAAAAAATACAGCTGATTCTCATAAAGTGCGGCAGTTTGCCGCGGGTGCGTCTACTGACGTGTTAATTTCGCATCTTGCTACCCTTTATATGTATTCCGCGGTTCTACTTCATTGGATTTTTAATTATGACTATTCGCGATCTAACGTGATTGGTTGCAAATAGTAACGATACTTTGGTGGGGTTATTACGCAGAAATCCTTACGATTTCTTTACTACGGAAGAATGGGTAAACAACATTCATTTTTCTAACTGCATCGGATTTTCTACAACGAAAATTAATTTTTCGAATTTGAGTAAGGATTTTTCTGGATCGTTTCAACAAATAACTCTACATCTTAAAAAGTGCGGGTGTTTAATTTTGACATCAGTGTTCATATCTACACCCTAGCAATTTTTTGTGATCGGTCTGCGAAGTAATCGGTAAGAGGAGTGGATTTTATTAAAATTCAAGAACTTATTGCTTTTATTATAAATTACGTATTGTTTCAAATTATTGGTTGTTACCAGCAGCATTGCACTGGTAAATAACATTAGTTCACGCATTTTAGAATTCTGCAAGTAGTGGATTTGATGTGTGTACGTGTTCAGAAAATGCATTTCAAATTAGTCGGCCTTAATCAATGATTGATATAGATGGAAAGTTTATATGGCTGGAAGTATATTATTCAGGGTTCAGTAAATTTCGTCAATACTGGAACAAAATTTATAAGCTGCGGTCTTTTTAAGATAACAAAGTAACAAAAGTAGTACAGAGTGTAACTAGAGTTTATATGATTAAATTTAAAATAAAAAGACGTTTGTAAGTTTAATCACAACCGGATATTTACAGTTAATCTAAATTTTTATTTATTATTTACTTTTGACGTGTCTATAGAAGTCCATCTTTCACTATTTGTAACACACGGAAAACATTTAATTACGAATTTTATAAATTACTATTAGTCGATTCAATAAAGCTAAATCGATGTTCAATGTTGACTTAATGATAACGTTTTGTGGCTTTTTTACGACCAACCCTCTCACGGCACGATATTGCAGGAAAGATTCCAAGGAAGGTTTATTTTGGTAACACGTTTGTACATCCTTCTTTATCAGCCTAAACTTTACAATTCCATAAAAAGATTAAATTGATTTTTTTGTGGACTTTAGAATTTGTTGGTAGAATGCAATCCAATTCGTTACTTAATACGAATTTTATCCATTAATTATTGGTCGATTTTCAATCGTAGATATGTAATTTCTAGCAACCGAACTGCAGTAAAATCGATTAATGCGATTTAACACATTTATTCTGCTCGCGTCTTAGCAATTACCTTCATCGATAATATAAAATTACGAGTTGACTGAATGTGGTTTTTGCTACTGATTGCATGGAAATTTTACTACCAAGTCCATTAGTAGTTTGGGGTTTGGATTTCGTTATTATAATTATGGAAATTGCATTCGATTTCTAACACTATTTATCATCTACGTTTAATTTATTTTCAGTTCCGACTAAATAGTTTAACGATAGTATTGTGTATGTTTTGATGCTTTCCATTCTTCACACGACTCTACCCCAATGCATTTATATCTAAACTATATTTTTCAAATTTTGACGTATAAAGTGACACTTTTTAAAACTGATTGATGTTATGAAACGTCTTACTTTGAGTAACTAGTTGCACAAAGTAAATATTTTGTAACTGGTGACGAACAATGGACTTCAAAATTAGTGATAAAAAGAATTATATTTATTTAACTGTTGTAACACAAGATAAGGATACAAATTAAAAATCAATTAATTGTTATAATATTGATATCACAATTATTGCAATTATTTACATTAATACATGTTTTATTGCTTCACTTGCTGTTATTTGGGAGGCGGCACACATTGCATTAGATGTTGCAACGCGTCTAACCAACCATGTTACAAAAAAAAAGGGAGGGGAAGTGGTTAGCTAGATTTGCAAATCAGCCTAACTATCCTGAGACCTCAGAGCACTCGGATAGCGTGGATGTTTCGAAGTGTGGATACAAATAAAGAAGATGATTAGGTCAGTTAAAAAAGAATAACAAAATGGTAGACAGACAGATCGGGAGAAAAGGCAAGAAACAGGCGCCACAAGATTTAAAGAAAGAAAAGATAAGTTACTATTTCTTGAAAGAGAGACCCTGTAAAGCTTGAAACAGGGAGCAGCAGGAATAGCAATTAAACGACGATTCCCCAGCAAACGTAAGTTTATTTCTAAATTCCCAAAAAGATTGCTATATGCAAGTTTATATATATATATATATATATATATATATATATATATATATATATATATTGAATCATAAATAATACAATGTATACGTTTTCTTATAGTGCATGCGTATCAAAACATGCAATTTTTCCCCATAACACTATTAAATATAAATTTACTACAATATCACAATAAGAACACCGAAAAATAGTGAAACTGCATAATTCAGCATAGGCACGAATATTGACACCGACGAGATTTACTTGTAATAAAATTCACCTTTAAATTATCTAGAATTATTAAAAATTATTATTAATTTTATTAAATACATAAATAAAAAGTTTACCTCGAGTAGGATTTGAACCCACGACCTGCACTTTGCTAGAGTACCGCGCTAACTAACTGCGCCATCAAGGTTCAAGCCCCAATCGATGTAAATTTTGTCTTTGTGAATGTAGAACTGATGTAAATTCTAAATATAATAAGATTACTATCAAATTCAATAGGTGGTAGGCATGTATACTCCACGCCAGCCGGGGAGGTACCACCACCCTTACCATGGGCTCCTTAATATTGGGTCTCCGATTTTCTGAGCTCGGTAAGGGCTCATTCTCATCTTTATTCTTCCTTCTCGCCCTCACTGTCTTCCTATCGGATTAAAAGTCCCAAATTAAAAAATAAGATGGCTGTGGTTTCTAGGGTTATTAATTCCGGACGTAAAATCCTGCCCCATTCGGATGTCCGGGAGGGCAGGGCCCAAGCGACCTCGGTCATCGAAAGTATCAACTTTCTGATTCACTACTGCAACATTCGCGGTATCAGGTCTAATCTTAATGCTATTCACCAACATCTTGAACAATTACAACCTGATATATTGTTTCTATCTGAAACACAAGTCTCCTCTGAAAGCTCCGAGTCACCCGACTTGCAATTTCCTCAGTACCATCTTCACTCTAACTTTCGATATAAAGGAGGCAGTAGTACCCCGGCACCTTCCCCTCCCCTCTTTTTACGGCGCAAGCTCCCCCGCCACCCACACCCTATTTTATATGCCCACGTGGGGGCCGGATTTTCCACCCTTATTTTTACTCGCTTACGTGTAGGACGTATTTTTTCACCCCTATTTTTACACACCCACGTGTGAGACCGTATTTTCAACCCTAATTATTTACATATACCTGCGTGTGAGTCCGTATTTTTCAGCCCTCTGCATTCCTATTTTTACATATACCTACGTGTGAGTCCGTATTTTTCAACCCACTGCATACCTAATTATTTTTACTCGCTTACGCATAGGAGGTGTATTTTCACCCCCTATTTTATGACGCATGTAGGACATATTTTATATTTTTTCTGGTATTAAAAGAAACTAATCGAGGTAAAGATAACGTATACGTTTGATTTTAAAATACACTATTAAATTCTATAATGACAATAAACAGTTAATGGTATTGCATAATCAGTTAATTACCCTGTTGTGGTCATACAATGGGAATGTAAGGTTTAGCGACTATTTAAAATGTGTTTATTAATATTTATTAGGATTCCGTTTTTTGTCAAAAAGAGATTGCATAATTGTGATCATTAAATTATTGTTAGATTTTCTTTTAATCCCCATCTACAGATTGTGGTCCTCTACCTGTTTGAAAATTCATATGAATATATTTTAAAATGAAATTGCTTTAAAAATAAAATGTGTAATTAACTAATTGATTAACCTGCTTACAGCAATACTAATTATCGAAAATTAAGGAATGTCACTTTTATTTATTTACCTTTTAATACGTATCATTTACATGCAATATATTTTAGTTTTAAATATGAGTCACAATGTGTCGCAATCCTTTTTGCTTTAATTATGGGTCATAATTAAATCTAGTTGTCGCTCAAGGTAATCACTACCAAATTAATCTCATGTACAACAAGAAACTTAATATCAATAATGTATAACAAAGTATTTTTTATAATGCCATTTTTCGCATAGTTTAATGTCCATGTATGGGTCGTATTTTAGCCTTGGGAGATCGGATTTGGTCTGGGTCAGACTAGGGGTTGGTCCAGTAACGGAGATTGTATTCTAAATTGTCTCCTGTGAAAGCTAGCTTTAAAAAAACACAAACACAACCACAAGCACGAGCACGAGCACGAGCACAAGCATAAACACAAGCACAGGAACAACTACAAGCCCAAGAACCAGCACATGCACAAACACAAGCACAGGAACAAACACAAGCACAAGAACCAGTACGAGCACAAGAACACAAGCACAGGAACAAGCACAAACACAAGAATCAACACAAGCACAATCACAAGTACAAGCACAAGCGCAAGCACAGGTACATACACACACACAACACACAACAACGAAAATGAACGAAAACGAAAACGAAAATTGCACACGAAAATTACACG